>JAHZND010003987.1:0-23390 GCA_027744115.1 Acrocyrtus sp. NNG-2020 | reverse complement strand
GGGGATCACTACACTTTGGTAGCTGATTCGCATATGTCATGGAATTCCACATTAGCACTGGCCCGTTTCTTTTTGTGTGCCGGCTTCCCTCAGAAGAAAAAAAAACAATTCGGGATATATTTCCATGATTGCGTGCCACTGGCAAGCATATCCCTCTATATTTTCAAAGTGCATAGGGTATTACAATATACACACTAGCCCAAGCATAATAACTCTTTCGCAGGGAGAATTCACGATATCTACACACTTTATTCTCTTTTCTTTATGTTTTCCGCATAGGGTTAATTTTTAGAAATATTTTTTTTATATAATGGAGAATCCCATCTAAGATATCTGATGGGGTATATTGGTAAAGAATGGGGAAAATGGAAGTGCATTTTTTTGTGTAGGAATATCAGGACATCGACATAGCATCCAATTTTTTGGTGGCATTATATATTTCCCGTTTTGCTTCTTGGCACTTGGTGGACAAACGAAAACAATTTTCTTGTTGATCGGGAAGCGCACTCTAATTCTCCACCAGTGATCTAGAAAGCTCATGCATATGCCATGTAGCTTTTCTCCTGGAGACCTGGATGGATTTCCTACACTTGAAAGTGAGTCTGCCGACTGGCACACATTGCATGTTTATTGTGGAGCTAGCGAAAAGGAGAAGTAGAGAAGAGGAGCAAAGGCCCCTGAGGTTCAAGAAAGAGAACTAAGTTTTAAAGTTTAATGCACCGGGGCCTCATTCAAATAGATTCAGGGATGGAGTTCCCCACATATAATGTCACTTTGACTTCACCATCATTATACTATACCTTTTTTTCCGTCTGGCGGAAAATGTACAGAGCAAAAAAAATAAGGAAGGCGTGTAAGGTGAGCAGCGAATATGCAATATCCATGTGTGGTAGATGGAAAAGCAATATATTCCAGAAAGTACCCCACATCCCCAATACAATACCTTTTTCTGCCTCCTCTAGATGATATCTGAATGCCTGGGGACGTTTAAATTATTTCCAACGTATGTGCTCCATTCTATTTTTTGGAGAAGATGAACCGCTGATTCCACCTTCGTTTACCCTTCTGATAAGAGGAACCATATCTTCCCCGATAATATGAGCTGTTGTGTACATGCTACGAAAAAAATATATATATTCTGTACAAGGAATTGTGGAAGCAGAGATCCTTCTCCAAACTCCTTTTTTTATTTTAGGCGTCCGTTTATCCTTAGTTCCCTACTCTCCCCTTTTCCTTTTCATATCTTTCACCTGGAATAAAAACTTCCTTCTCCGTGCAAAAGCTAGAGGTTCCTTCCCAACAAAAAAAATAAGAAGAAGAAGAACGGCTATTCCCTTCCCTTCGATTATTGTTTTTCATTCCTCATTCCCTATGTTAATTTTGCACACTTTTCCCGGCACATATTTTTCCACGGTAGTAGCCTGAAACATGCTCATTTTTTTTTAAAAAAAAGTAGAGCTCCATACCCAAAAGAGTGATCATCTTGATAATGGTAATAGTGAGCACCCCGAGAAACGAAAAGCTCGCTATAAACTGTGAGTATTGGTTTTCATAGAAATCAATACAAGTTTCTTTAGGGCCGAGGAAGGGGAGAACTTGTTTGTTAATTTCGGTTATTCCCCTTTTATCTTATATATTTTCGCCAGTCTAATTAAATCATGGTGGAGTGCTTCAGATAAATTTCCTTTTGTTTGGCTTCAAACTAAGTACGGAAACGGCGAACTAAAAGTGTAATTACACAAGAGCGTTGAAAAGGCTCCACTTGCACCGCTTAATACACGCTTCACTCAATGACCTGAAAAGTAAGGTGTATTTAGAGCGAACAATCAGCTCTGACAATCTTGTCATTCATCATCAGTTGAGTGCATATTAAAATTAATTTCACTCAGCTTATAAGCAAGTTATGGACAGAAGGGAGTGCGTCATAATATCCCAAAAAAAGTAAATTAAGTAGGTACATAATGTATTCTAGATATTGGACTTTGTGTAGCCGCGGAAATAGAAAAAAAAACATTTCTGGGAAATTCCCCTCGCTTATTACGATATACGTGGCTTCCATTTTGCACGCGCCGTGAAACTAGAGCCTTCTTCCTGTAAGACGAGTAAAGGCTCATATATATTTTTTAAGAGTTTTTCCTAAAGAAACGCTTTCCATTAACAAGTGAATCAAATTAGAGAGTTGAAATTATAAGCAGGAAATAATTAGGACACTCTGCAAAAGGAGCAAAACTTTCTTAACAAGTTACTACAGATATATGAAGAGAAAACGCAACCTTTATTTCCCTTCCCATGAAAATCCTTGCATGAGCCCTTTCCATTCCGCTTTCCATCCTTGTGAGCAGCACAAACACGAAATGATTTTGAGCTTGTATGAAAATCAGGATGCGACAGTGTGAAATCAAAGCTAGGAAGAAAATGTATATTTTCGATAAATTATGTGAACAAAGTTTTTTTTTTCGGTATGATAATCCGAGGGAAAGGGGAAAAAGAGAGCCCATATATATATATTTTATTTTCAGAGCTAACAAGAATAGATGAAAAAGGAGGACAACGAGAATTTCCACATCAAAAGTATTCGACACAGTATTCTTCTCCTTTTTCTCAGACCTTCTAATCATCAGCAGATGATCAAAGTTGACATACATCCCTTCCAATGGAAAGCTTGTGCGGAGCTCACAGTTGTCCCATTTTTTCCTTACAAGTACATTAATAAAAATCATAAAAAAAGTATTTTACGGCTGTTTACACAACTTTTCCCGTAAATGAAAAGTTTTTTTTTGAGATTTGAAAACATGGAAAAATGATAGGGGTCCGGATATCCCATAATAATATAACGCTACCATAGCAATGGAAACCGAGCTACCTACTTTCTCTCTTATTCCTACTATATAATCTCATAGCTCGAATAAGATAAATTTGATGAAGGAAGATAATAATATTGGACACTGACAAGCAGATTTACATTTTCTCCCATATACCACGCAATTTATATATTTCCAGTGGCATTCTCCGAAAAAAAAAATAATAAAAGTAGGCTATGGGATATAAAGTACGGAACTGATACTCCAACTTTTGGAGCTTCTTTCCAGTGGGAAAGAGTGTCCCGCTCACCTCTCTAAGAAAAAAAGTTTTTTTTCTTTCCTGGAGACGTGGGACTCAATGAAAATGAAGTACCTCTTATTTTCCCCTATTGGAATACTTAGAAGAAAACGCCAGACGACTAAAAAAAGTGCAGCCGTACATAGTACAGCTACAGCTACTATACTTTATAGGGATTTTGTCGGTTTCCCTTATCTTCAAGTAAATACGATCAATCAGCAGCTCCTTCTTTTCAGCTTATACATCGCTCATTTCACGGGAAAATTTGATTAGGAAGTGAATTTATTACGAAAAAAGTAAATTTGAAACCAGAACAAGTGCGAAAGGATTATCACGCTCTTTTCACAGGAAGTGTTTTCCAAAACTGGTTAGCTACCTATAATATATATATGAGCTAGCTTCAAAAAGCACTTTTTTTTCCACTGCTAGAAAAAAAAGGTAAAAAAAACGGTAGAGAAATGTTTATACTTGAAAGTAATCAGGAGATAAGTGCGCTTTCCACGCGCAGCAGAGGGGAATAGTGAGATGTTGACGTTATCATGAGTGGATGCACACACAGCCGTAGTCTCCCATTTTCCAGCCTCTGAACACTTTTATTTTTTCTTCCAATACGGAATTATACGAGGAAAAGTATTAGTGGAAAAGATTTCAGAAAAAAAAATTTCATGTTTGCTTTTGAAAAAGTAGAGAGGCACACCCGTTTTTATCATTTCAAGGACACTTCAACCTTTGGAGTCAGTTGTGCAGTTGGATGGCTGTATTGAGCCACAGCCACAACCAATATACTTTTTTTTTGGCTCGTCAGCCTTTAATACATTTTTCGATGTGAATTGGATTTAAAGATTCCAATTGGGAGATACAAAAGCTGGTTGCGACGAGAGCTACGTGATGCTTCCATGAAAAAAATATGTTTTTGCAGGACAGAGATACTCGCTCTTGCTGATATCCTGATAGACATCAACGTCAACTTGTAGATAGTAGTTGGAGATTAAACTTGCTCCATGTGAGTGGTCTGTTTTGTCGTTCGGCTTAAAAATACAAAATAGAGAATGAAGAGTTTTTTTTGTAATGCTCTTGTACTTGTGGAGTATGTGGAGTGTGCTATATGGCTGCTGAGATTCCGCTGTTTTTGACTTAGTGACAGCGTAAAGGGCATTGCATGAAGAGCTAAAGTAAAAAAAAATATAGCTGTGGCTGGTGACATCAATCTGGGCTGTGTTTCGAGATAAAGAGTATTTCCAAGAAAGATTTAAAAATATATTTGGATTATCCGTGAGAAAATTTTAATAGGGAGTAATCATGTCAGCATCGTTAAAGGGAAGTGAGAAGAAGAGATGCAGCACTGTTAAGGTTGCGGTGGTGCAAGCTTCCCCAAAAATATTTGATGTGGAAGGGACAGTAGAGAAAATTAGAGGGCTGAGTAAGAGTGCGGCTTCGAAGGGGGCAAAGTTGGTACTATTCCCGGAGGCATTTATTTCCTGCTATCCGAGAGGAACAACTTTCGGAACTAGTATTGGAGAGCGTACGGCGGAGGGCAGGGAGCTGTTTCGAACTTACTGGGAGAGCTCTGTTGATGTACCTGGTCCAGTGGTTGATAAACTTGCGGGCATCGCCAAGGAGTATGCCATCCACTTGGTGGTCGGTGTTGTGGAAAGGGAAGGAGGGACTCTGTACTGTACTGTGCTCTTCTTTAATGATGTCGGCGAGTTCCTAGGGAAGCACAGGAAAGTGATGCCAACCGCTGCGGAAAGACTTGTTTGGGGCTATGGGGACGGATCCACTGTCAGCGTTTTCAACACTGACGTTGGGAAAATCGGAGCTGTCATTTGCTGGGAAAATTACATGCCTGCCATGAGAATGACTATGTATGCTAAAGGTTAGCCTTGAATGTCTCGTTTTCCTTGCCTGCTCTGTTACTGACAAGAATTAAGCTGGCAAGTCAGAGACTATAAATATTTTCCTGGGAAATTTCTAGTCCTTTCTTGTTTCTGCTGCCATTGCACAAAAACATTTTATAACAAAAGCAGCTCTGTGATTAGCGTAGCAGGTCGCAGTAATGAAGTTTTATTTTCGGTAGGGAGCAAACCAGAAAATCTTACGTGATATTGTTTTGTACAGGAGTCCAAATCTATTGCGCTCCAACTGCGGACAGTCGAGATACCTGGACGGCCACAATGAGGCATATTGCGTGTGAGGGAAGATGTTTTGTTCTCGGATGCAATCAGTTCGTCCGCAAGAGTGACTATCCTCCTAATTTCCCGTCGTACTATGACGGGAAACCGGACGATTTTGTTATTTGCCGAGGTGGAAGTTGCATTGTGAATCCACTCGGAGAAATTATCGCAGGGCCTAATTTTGAGGGGGAGGATATTCTTATGGCTGAGCTAGATCTAAATGACATCATTAGAGGAAAACTCGACTTTGATGCGACCGGGCATTACGCTAGACCGGATGTTTTCAGCATTCGGTTTAATGAGCAGGAAAATCGGCCGCTGGTTTTTTCCAACAGTGGGACTGCCGAGAGGCAAGCAGTTAACAAGGAGCAGGCTCAGTCAAAGGAGAGCGACAACAGCACAAGCTAAAACAATGGCTTTCTGATCTGACTCAATCCAACGACTGTTTTTGTCTTCTACATTAATTTGGGAAAATAATAAAAATAATAATTAGAGATGTGCCTAACCAAAGTTCATTGACTGACTCCAGCTTTGATTTCACCCCATTACTTCTCTTCTTCATCTCATAAGGCTTCTTCTCCATAGAAAGGTAGTTTGTGTGGTGCACCTTCAACCAGTCAAAAAAAAACAACTTTTCCCATCTCCAATTATTACCAACATATCTCACTAGGCATTAATGAAATTCTCCAGCCAATTCCAGGCTATATACCTTGGGTCTGTTCTCTGTCACACATTTTGGAGAATTTCGAGCTGCGTCCACTGTAGCAAAAAGTTTGGCTTCGGTGTCCTACTTCAAAATGCGAAAATTACCTTTGCACGTTGTACATAACATAAGCTAAGTTAATTTACTCCTGATTCATTACTGAAGACATATGTGTGCACACAAAACGAGCAGCCACGACGGATTTAAACAAACAAGACAATGGGCTCAACTTTATTTAACTTGTTCAAACTTTCAGCATTTCAATTAATGTGTCGTTTCGTTTAAAAACGAACTGTCCTACTAAACCGGAGGCTTAATTATACTATTTTGCGGTTGACATCTACTTGTTACATTTAGTTAAACCTGCTTTTATGGTGGCTAAACTTGGTTACACACCAGGTGCAAAATCTAGCGCAAAGAAAGTTGCTGGGTGAAGCGAGACATCGATTTATTTTTGTATATGGAATTACTAGAAAAATGCGCACGTACGTGGTTACGTAAAAGCAAACGCTTTCATGACAAATGTAAGGCCACTGTCACTTCCCAGATTTTTTAAATTAAGCCATAATACGCCTTTTCAGAATAAGTACACAATTTCCCCTTAACAAGCGGCTTGTTAGCATGTAATCATAGGAAACAATTTCAGCCCTTTCATGTCAGGTTCTGGATCAAATTTCATTTTTCTGACGTACGTGGTGTGATCTCTTCGTAATATTTTTTTTAGCTACTAGGAATAAAATCACGCAGTTTCGTCAATTTCCAAAGAATTGCTAATCGCTTGGCAACTTATTTGGGTGAATGCTAAAGGCCAAAAAAAATAAATCTGAAAGTACTTTGAAGGCGTGCAAAATTTCAGTTTACGCACGGTCTCCTTATAGTTTTATGATGCTGTTATGTAATGAGTTTTGCCAAGTGAAAATAAATTGTTGTGCGATTTATAAATTGTTACGTTAGACATTATGAAATAGCTTGAAAGATGCTGGATGAAAGTGGTAATGGTAAATAACAAATGAAAATTTGATTTTTTTGGCAGGTTTGTGTTGAGCCTGGTAACTGCGAACATCCTAATCTCAAGTATTATTGCGCCGCTGATCCTGTTCGAGACGATTCTGAGCAAGTACTTACTGCTGCCATGTATTTCGGAGGTGATCTCAACGGTGTCAAGTTCGGTAATTTTCAGCGCAGTATTTTCCACCTTTCTCATAGCCACGGATCGTTTTTATGCTGTCACCAGTCCACTCCACTACTCAATGACAATCACTCGGAGCCGGAGTCAAGTGATGATTGTGGTGGCCTGGCTGAGTGGGATCGCGCTGGCACTTCCGTATGTCCTTTTGTGCATCATTCCACACGAGAGTGGTTTACAGAGAAGCCTCCACATCATTTTCACCGTTGTCCAAACAACCATTGGCTACATTTTCCCGTTTATTGGACTCTGCTGGCTTTACTTTCGGATGGGAATCGAGTCGCACAAGAACTGTCTGCGAACGCGAAAGCACAGCATTTCCGGAGAGCTCCTTACGGTAATGGATGGCTCAACAAGTGTTATTCCACAGGGAATTGATTTTCTCACCCACTACATCAATCCTTTCACTCGCACACCCATGGCTGGCAGCGTACCAGTTGGAAATACCCATAGAAACTCTATTGGACAGATTGTTCCCGTAGTGAAAAAATCTCGGAGACGCAGCTCTAATGGCAGCTCATCATCTCTCCTGTTCCGAGAGGAAGGCAGGGCCATAAAAACGGCATTTTTTGTTTTAGCGTCCTTTTTCATCTGCTGGACTCCCCATTTCGCTCTAATGCTCGTCAATGAACTTTCTGGGAGCAGGAGCCTGGAGCACTTTGTCGTCTACGAGAACGGCACTCTAGATGCGTCACTATCTGACTCGTGGGCGAAAGGAATGGGGAAGGATAACCATTTCCAGCAGCAGACTCCCTCCCAAACCCTCCCCTCTCCGACTTCTAAAAATGACTGGGCTAAGTTTATGGGCGTGCTTGGAATGCTATTATCTTCCGTATTAAATCCATTCATTTACGTTTTCCGGAACAGGATTGCATGCGAAGAGATTTCAAGACTATTGTATGGCGTGTGCGGAATTAAGCTGCTTTCCAAGGAAGAATTCCAGAATTACCAGCCACCAACGATGAAGGATAAAGAAAGGAAGTCCTCGGATAATGGGTCTGCAGTTGGAAATCCTGTAATGAATGACCCTTCTGATCTGTATGACGCCCACTGTTTGCCACCAGAAACCACGGACTATCAACCGAGATACTCTCCGCAAATTGGGAAGAGCCCAAAACGGTCATCTATGAAGTCCCTCACACCACAGAGCTCCATTAACTCAACCCTGACTAACTGCAACAGCTTGAATGGGACTCAAGGTGAGTCGCCCAGCGTGAACAGGACTGGGGAGTCCACCCACGTGTCCTTTTGCAACGGTCGTCCGGTAAAGCCGCCATTCACAAGGTCTTTAACTGTCCCAGAGCAACAGACTCAGCCAAGAGTGAAGTTCCCACCAAATCTAATCCGCCAAAAGTCTCATGCCTCCTACCGGCCACAAAGCACTTTGCCAAGTAGCATAAGAGGTTCCAGTTCCGAGGCTACTCCGGTCACATCCAAACGAGCAAAGTTTGTCCGTCAGGATTCCGTATGCAGCATTCTTTCCAATGACTCCGTTCTTATGATCTGCTCGGAAGATGGGATGTCGGAACTGGGACCAATTGGAGCTCTAAACATGGCTCTACCTTCGCACATTGTTGGCAACGGAAACTGCACAAGGACACTACCACCAACCACCGGAGGTGGACTGACTACCAGCAAAATCTGCAGAGTTCCCGAGAGCGACAACGAAGATGACGCTTCCACAATTCAGACTTATAATGGCAGCATGCAGGGCACACCAGTAGCGAAATGCTACTTGAGACAAGACTCCAACTTCAGCAACAGAACCAATGACAGCGGGGTGGTCCTATCCTCAATCTCTTCAAACTCGACTAAGCAGACCGACACCAACTCAAACACTCCAGAGCACAGTCGAAACATGCGGTACATTTCTCCTGGAAAATCCTCAGTCCGAACTTCCCCGCAACACCTCCACCCAAAACCAGTCAACTACAGCAAACGCTCAGATGCGTGCTTACTAATCAATCAGGGGCATCCCGCCCAAACCGGGCACAACCAATTTGAGGCACAAATTAACTCCAATCCACAGGAAGAATGCAACACAAACAGTGTTAGCGTTATGATTGGATCTGTTGGCCCTGTCCTACTGCAAACTTCAATTTAAAGGAGTAACAGTAAAACAAAACCTCTGCACAAAGCAAAACAAAAAAAAATGTCCACAAGCCTGTTACAACTTTTAATGACTGTCTGTAAATTTAATTACTGAGAACGTAGAGTCAACTTGTAAGCTGTTGTATTTCCAGATTTAGTAGCCAACTTTACAAAAAAAACTACAAAAAAATACTTTTTCCAGCTACTTTAAACGTAACTGTGGACCGGACAACCGTTCGTACTTATTTGAGAATGATGATGATGTATAGTATAAAATGATAAAAATGTAATTTGGTAAAGTATATATATTAGCTAATTAATTAAAAACCAAACAGAGAACCTGATCTGCATAAAGATAACTTATAACTTAGCTAGGGTAACTGTGTAAGATGAAAAACTGTTCTTAGCTGTGATTTTCATGCCAGTGAAAGTAAAACGCTCTATGAACCATAATGAAACGAATTGTTTTGGTGCACTACATATATAAGAAAATATGAATGGATATATTATAAGAATATGCTACAGTTTTAAAAAAAATTGTATACCTGGACTGGTGATAAGAAGGGACTGGAGGAGGGACGGAAACGGATTGAAAATTTATATGGAGGAATAACCTCTCTGAATTCCAATCAGCCATATTTTATTAGCAGGTTTCGGCCTCTTACAGCATAGATTTCTTTTTTAAAAAATGGTTTTACGACTCTCGAGATGGTATAATTGACGAGCTAGGGGAAAAAATAATTTAGGGTTTAGGGTACGTGATAGAGGTAAACGCTATAAAATATTATGAAGGTATTGGTGTCGCTATTGCAAGGATTTTGATTAAGAAGTTTTCAGGCTGTCCTTCATTATGTGTCCCGACTGGGATTGTAGATTTTAGTAGAGATATGGTCTACGTGACAAGGAATGACAAATAAATGGGGTGAGTGGATAGCAAAGAACTCACGGGGTTTTCTCGCTAACTATTATTTGTTAATGGAGCACTAAAAGATGAGTAGCTGGAAAACTGGGAAATATACTCTTTCCATTTCCGAAATGTGAAAGTGAAAAGGTCCATTCCACATTTACAGTTTTGTGACTGTCGATCATTATTAGTTCATTATTTTTGCGCTTCCTTTTCCTCCTTTTCTTCCTTTTCTAGAAATTTCGAGTGAGAGATTCCCTGCTCAGGTATGAGTTAATGACTTTCCTGTCACTCTTCTACACACTCCTTTGCCCATTGTTCCTGAGCGCGAAGAGAAAAAGCAATTTTTACGAGTATGATGAGTTTGGAAATTTTCACGTTTTTTTGGCCAGCTACGTTTTTTAGTGCTTCAAAAATATACTAGTTTAGGAATATACTCATTATACTGCTAAATACGCTAGCTAGCTCGTACTGTTTTATTGCAAAAAAAACTTCACACTTACCTAAAAGTTTAATTTAAAGTTAGTCAGTGCTAGTTTTATGAAGCTGTGAAATGGCAGTTTTCTTAAAAGTCATAAAAAGAAAGTAAAAATCTCAGCGATGCGGCCAAAGAAATAGGATCTGAGGTTTTCCAATTTAGTAAATGTAGTTTATGTAAAGCTGTAATTATTATTGAAGGATATTATTGTTAAATAGAGCTAGTCAGTTGATTACACTTCCAGCAAGACACAGGCACGTCCACTATAGTATTACCCCGTTTTAGCGACTACACTGATTGGAAAAGTTCGTTGTCTGAAACTGTCGCGAAAGTGTAAACGGGCATAAAACAAGTTGGGTGTGACACAGCCGTAACAGTATTGTTAGTTGTTCTTGCAATGAAAGTGACGCAGTTTAGATGGATTTCCAACTTCGTTATGGCTTGCAAAAACCGTAAAATGCTTTTCCGGATTAGTCCACTTACAACCCATTAATTTAGTTATCACTCTCTCACTTTCCGGGAGAGTTGCCTGAGATTGAAAATAGCGTTGGGGAGAAATGAGAGAAAATGATTATTTTGCTGGGCAAACGCTATTAATGCACTTACTCCTTCCTACAGGGTTGAAGAACGACCATGCAAGCACCATTTTTTGTATCCAATCTTCTGCTGCGAACTCTTACATTCGTTTGGAATTAAAAAAACAGCTACGATCTCAAAAAGTCTCACGTTACCCATATGAACCCCCATCCATCAAACTGACTTCTCTTTCAAGCAGTAAAAAAACCTTCCGCGAGTTATTTCCTCGATGTCCGGACAATCAAGAAGAGGCACTCGCCAATATTTCCATCTTCCCGATTTTACCGTTACTGGAATAGATTTTTAATGTAATAAATGTGTCAAGGTAATTATGTTATAGGCTGGAAAATGTAAGCGCACATTTTACTCTGATGGACATGCTCCTGACCCAAATGCTTCATTTTAACTCAGGAATCTGATTACGCGTACGCCCTCAGCAAATTTTCTAGATCTTACTGCATAATATGAGGAGCTCCATTAGAAGTGCTTCGTATTTTGCCATTTTTGTCATGGATGACAGTGACTTGCCCCTACAGTATGTTGCATGATTGTGGTACTATTGTGGCGGTGACCGTTTTTTTTTGTTGTAAATGATGCATTTAAATTTTGATAAGAGATTACGACAGAAGTTGCATACATTTCATGTTGCCTAAACGTGTTCTCGGAGAATGATTCCGCCTGCTTTTACTCCATTATGTATTTTTCGTTCTTGATTTCACGTAAACAAAGTTACCATTTAGCTCTAATAGTTTTGTTGTGACGTAAATTTGTTTGCGGAGATGGCACTCGTTTGTGAATGTTGCTGGTTTGTACATATTTTACAATAGAGATTTGTGTACTTAAAATTTAGACCTTGTATTTTAAATCATGTTAGAAGTAGGCGGATGTCCTCGTGAGGGAATTTCTCGTTGATTTTTAATATACTAGCGATACGGTGCGATGTGGTTTGGAGAGTGCAAGCTTCAAAAGGAACAGCCGAGCCTACAGTAGGAGGAGAAATGAGGAAACAAGACAAAACTCACCCAAAAAGCTTGCCAATGCCACACTAATGATATTAGAAGCGCTTTGGAGAACTTATGAGATGTTTCAAGTTAATTTAGTAGATTGCGTTTGTAGAAAGGTGCTATTGAACGGCAAAGGCTAGCCTTTTAAAGTGAAAGGTGAGCATGTAATGCTTTCTTCGGGGCGGAAGTACTTTTATTTTTTTTACGGAATGAGAAATAAACGTTTTCTTCTGTCAATTTGCTCTTTATAGTATTACCACAAAAAGGCATGGACTTTTGCCATAGGAAAAAAAATCTTATTTTTGCAATTCCGTTTCAGAAACGGGTATTTTTAGACTTTCTCTTTAAAACTTTAAATTGGAAAGTGCTTTGAACTGAAGGCACTGAAAGGACTTCTCCTATCCAGATCTAAATCTCAACTTCACCTCCAATAAGTATTGAAAGCTTCCTCTAGCCTGGATCATACTGGAGTTCGTGCAAAGTAGGCCGCACTAATTTTATATTTGGGGTGGCAGAACATACTGCACATTCTTCACAAGTGAGCATAGCAAAAACCTACTTTATCTTAAAGATGGCAAATTTCTTTGATTGCAATTTTTGCTGTGGTTTTGTACCCAGCTTGGTACAACTGAGTCCAGCTGTCAGTTAAATAAAAATGGGTAGCTATTCAATCTTTCCTACTGCAGGCAAAAGGGTTCGCGAAACGAAAACGGAAATGGGCCACGCGTGTATTTCTTAATTTAGAATGCTTGGCGGGATGAATGAATTTTCCAGGGATTTCAATTAGACATATGAGCAGTTAACCTAGATTTTGCAGCTTGTAGGCTTCCTAGTGCAATTTCATACTATAAGATAAAAAACCGTTTATAGTAAAAGTAAAAAGAAAATATCTATTATTCTACCATGCTGGATCAAAAAATTTGATAAGAACTCGCCCTCCAAACAATAAGAAACAGGATCCCTCTCTTTCTCTTAAAATTACATTGAGTAGTTTGTGTTAGCTCTGCTTCTGCATTGTCAGTGCGTATACTACTTAATAAAAATTTAATTGTGTACATTAATTAAATAACAAAGTTGCCAAAAAAAATCAAATCCGAAAGTACAGTGCATGCTGAATTCTATTTGTGTAAACTGAGAGAAATTTATTAAGAAAAAAATATTCAGAATATACTGTGTTGTGAAAAATATGTACCATGTGTATGACTGTACCTTTATTTGGGAATTTATTAAATAAAAAGTTTCCACTTATTCAAACACAAGCTGGCGAAAAACTTTATTTTCTATTTTTATAATGATTGTCATATAAGTCATGAACTGAATTTTGAACAATGCGCGGGGATGGCTTCATAGCTGAATGAAAAAAATAAATTGGCGAACACCAAACACCACCAGCCATTATTATATTTACGATCAAACTTCACATTTATTTATAGTACGTATAACATAAATTGCGACACAAATTACAATTAGAAGAATCGGAGTAGAGTAATACATCCCATTTCAAAAATGTGCTGAACAACATATATCAGCGTTTTTAATACTTTTTTCTTCATTTGTAAACGGGCCAACAACTCTTTCTGCCTTCACAAATCCACCACACACATATAATTCTTTTCAGAAACGTTACTTAACTACTAAACACACATATAATTGATACTACTATTGTATGCTATTGCAGATCGAATAGGCGGTGAAAGTTTCGTAGAGATATTTTTTGTATTTTTAAAAACTATAACCAGTATGATTTCAGAGCTTTTTTTGACTTGCGAAAAGTCTAAGATTTTTTTTCTTCTCCAAATGGTTTAGAGAAAAGAGCGGTTTGACTATGCAGTAGAGTTTAGTAGACGAAAGCAAGAAGTTGAGAAATTTTAACTAGTAGAAGTATTGCAATACCGAAATAGGCCATTATGTGTCGGAACAATTTATGAAAAGTAAAGATCACTTGAAAACTGGCTCTGCAGAATTGTAGTCAGCATCAGTTTTACTTTTCAGTGTCCCGTGCTCTAAAGATTAAAGCTACAGAAAAATTTCTGTAGAACGTAAGTGTAATTAAATGCACTAGTGTAAATTTCACTAAAAGTGTCAGTAGAACTATTAGCACTGTTGCTATTGCTTCGTTCTGTGTATTTCATTTAGAAAATGTTGATTGTACAGTATCATTTTTTAATGATCGAGATGGAAAGGGATAAAGCGCTCTACAGGATAACGAGTAAACCCTTTAAAAATAGAAATAGCCTCTTACTCGTAACACGTATCGAGTGACGTACTTTTTTAGAACCGAATTCTAACCCTGGATAATATAGTTGTAGTTATTTTAGAATTATACTACTCCCTACTTAAATTTCTAGTCCTAGTTAGATGTCTACACCGTAGAATGTAGTTCACAGCTTTTCACAGAAATTCAATCTTTAACTTCACGTATTTACTGATTACATTTAAATTCGTATTGCTTAGTAGTGCTCAGTGTTGATATTATTCTAGAGAGAAGGTCCTTCTGGCATAACTCTGCCAGCTAATTCTAAAAATCACAATATCTTTTAGCACCGATTTTTTCTTTGGCTTTTCTCTATACTAAATAACACACACGACACGACACGACGACAAAGGTGTTTGGATTAGTGGTTAGAGAGAGTTACCTACAAATACCAACTCTACTTATTACAGGCCTACCTTACAGAGTACACACACTGGATTACGTAATACGCGAGTGACAAAATGAAAATCATTCTGAAACATTTATACAAATAATACAAATGTAAACATAATACTGGCATTCATATCGTACTTTTCGGAGTCGTGTGCTATTCACAAAAACTTCCAATATTACAAAACAACTCGCTTTGTATTACAAATGACGTATAATTAAATAATATTCAAAGGTTTAAAATAGTCCATGTACCAAATAAATAATAATGGAGATCGAAGCCACGTAAACGAAGCTGAAGTATCATCAGTTTCTGTGATATCATACTTAATCCAGAGACAAACTACTGCTAAACATGCTTTTACAGATATACCACCGACATTGAAAACTTTTTATAGGACAACAGGTACCGTATCACCTAAACTTCCACAAAAGTTTTTTTTAGATTCTTTTTTTGCCACAGATATTCGAAATTTACTTTGAAGTCATCAAAAAAAACTTTCGGAAAAGGATAACCATTAGCTTAGACTGGATATCTACACGAGAACCTGAGGTAGAAAATTAAAATTCTCTTTGGCATAGTATCTAGAGACGGTGATCCACAAACATTCTCACAGTTTATCAGTATTAGGGAAAATGGATAAAATACACTGTTTAATGAGAGAGAGCCTTGTTTACACAGCGCTAACAAAGATTCTTTGGAAACGCTGACGGTACATTTAGATGGGATACATTAAAAAACTATTCCCGATGACCACATCTAGACAGGATCATCTTTTTTACTTAATTTGTGTATGAGGACATGCTTGCTTTTGGTCTTCTTGGTGACACCCCACGGGAGTTGGATGAGATCATGGACATGGTCTCATTGCATGGAGATTGCCCCATCACAGGATATGATGTAGTCCTTTTGGCAGATCTGTGAAATTAATAATTTTATGTTATGACAAGACAAGGTGCAGTTGCTCTTATAATTCTTCATGATGATATGTGCCTACCTTCTTCTACGAATGGAAAGTGGCTGTCCCGGTAAGCCAAAACACCCTCTTGGGATTACCATTCGGGCGTTACCTACAAAAGAAAGTGCGCAACGATGCAGCATTTCATGAATATATTAAAAAGGAGTGAAAGCGAAGCGAGTTGAAATAAAAATATGACATTGAAAACAGTATTTTCCACAAACCTTGAGCTGGCCTTGAACCTCCATGAGCTTGGAGCGCACTTAAATGTGCAGAATACCCCTCGCTTAATACCGTTGCAAGGGCGTGTTGTTTCTTTGACGCTTTTCCAACAATAAATATCTTTTCTGGAGAAATTCCAATGCTTGAGTACACAGCAATATCCTTACTACTCCCATATGCGGCGTGAATAAGAAGCTTATGGTCCTACAAAAGTCAGATAAAACCATGAAGTCCGACTGTCAGCTATATGTCTTAGAATTTGCGTTTTACACCACGCTACTAATAACTTACCTGAACAAGACATTTCAGATAATCTGCCTTATGGCCCAAGAAGTCAGTGGATAATCCGTCTGCAAAGGAAACTAGTCCATGGGGGAAATTATGTTGAGCGAGCCAAGACACAACTTTATGTTGTTGCATGTCTGGTCTCCCAGTTACATAAATTATGAGATAACCAAGTTCCTGCCAATGTCTGGAATTTTAAACAAAATTCTCTTTTGCATTACAAATGCCATAAAAATCGCAAACTACAAATTCGTCAGGCAATTAACAAAACTATACTTCAGCGCACCTGACAACATCAACAGCACCAGCTCGCACTCTGGGATCTCGACCAGTTACTGACATGCTTGCAGTGAACGAGCCATCAATACTGAAAACAATGCACTCTGTCTTCGGAGGGACAATGGTGCAGTAAAAGTCAACGCAGGTGTGATCTCCACTAAGGGACCAAAAACATTCAACTTACAATTTACGGAAAACGACTGTTTTTACGACTTAAGAGAAACATAAAACACTTTAATTTCATTACCGAACAATCATTTTAGTAGGGTAGATTCCATAGTCAAGAGACACATCCTTGGAAAGTGTATGCGATATCCGCCCGTTTTTGTCAGTGACTTCAGTAGCAATTAAGCTCCAGTCCCCGGCCGGTGTATCCTTCATTATATAAATGTCAATTTTTTCTCCGGTCAGCGCCACCATATCCAACGGGCCGTACATAAAACGGGCCTTGAGAAGAACGGGGCGTCCGTCACCCACAATAACATCATTTGCACGATGATTGGCAGCAACATTCTAAGGGTAAAATCACATTGATATTGATTAAAAAGTATTTCAAATTGATTTGAGGGCATTTTGTAACAAACCTTCAGCTTTACAGAAGTCCTCTTCTTTATCCATTTCTCTCGTGGCTGAGTTGGAATAAACACTCGAGACTCTCGATCATCTTGACCAATAATGCTCCCATTATCTTGACAAGCAACCTAATAAATAACAAAATACAATTAGCACTGTACAAAAATATTGATTATTTCGAAATATAACTGCTCACCTGTCGTAATATGAAAGCAATTGCGTCAGTGGACTCCCAATAGCTGGCGTGAAATAGGTGTGGAAGTGAGTGCACCGGAAAAGCTGCCAGTGCTTCTGGACAGTACAGTGCAAAATCCAAACGCTTATTTCCCCACCACTTTTGTTGCACTGAAAATTACAATGACTCGTTTCCTGAATTTTTGACTATTAGACAGACTACGCTCATCCATTAGAAAGATTTAGTAAATGTTTAGGAATGTAAGCGCACTGCCATCAATTACGTAATAGAACATCGATAGCCTTTGCGAAAGAAGCATATAGAGCATAATATTTTAAAAGGAGTTAAGTACATTGATTGATAGTTTGGAGAGGCAGGGCGTCGAGGCCAGATAGTCCACTTTGAATGCTTATATCAGACAATCTGCGGGTACTACTTGGTGTAAGCGGCCCAAGACCCGATTCAGAAAACACATTAGGGTTGCATTGGACACATTCCACTACAAAATGGAAAAAAGGTAGTGAAACGCAAGTCAGAAGAACGAGGATAATTAATTAATTGCAGCAAAGAAATGGGCGAATGGGGTGCTTTGAAATGACCTTCAGAGCAATAAAGGTATGTTGTGTTATGTCACACTAAAATATGGAGTAAAATAGTCAAAGTTTGCTGTTAGTTGTTAACATATTTACAAATCGGTTATATAATTAAAACATCAATGAAAAATTCATTAAATTGAATAGGAACATTGAGAGAAAAGGGTTGAAAGCCAGTAAAGCACTTTGAACCACAATATTGGCAAGAAGTATATGGCTGCGGCTCAAGTTGTATTCAAAATAAGTAGGCAAATTGATTGCTGCGGAAAGACACCAATTTTAACGCTGACCATGCTTTCTAAACTTACGAAGATGATATGGTTGCCCATCCCCCAGAGGATATTTTGAATATCTGGCAACATTAACTGGAGTAATAGCAGCAAACCGGGCAGACAGCAGAGGCTCAAGTCTAACAGCTAACGGATCGGTAGGATGAAATAGATTGTACACTTGATGACAAGGACGAGTCAAATGCACTGCAAAATCAAGAAACACGATATGCATGACTTTTTCGAGCTACAAACAAAATTAGCTAATCCAATCAACCAATTTAGTTTACACGATTTATGCCTACTTTGTCGATCCTCCGAGTGTATTTTCCGTTGAGCTAGGACTAAGCTAAGCGGACTGCCAAACATAAAAAAATCAGATACATCAAAGTCGAGTTTTGTACTGCCAGAGTCACTAGCAGAGGAAGATGAACGACGTCTTGAAGAAACGGACGGAACAGGACCAGCATGTAAGTGGTCTCCATCACCAGGGTGTCCTAAAATATACACAAAATAACTAATAAAAAGGTGAAATTGCTTAATTTTACTTTGTTAGCTAGACACTAACCCGGACTTGGTGGAGCATCATCTTCGTTGGCATATTGCCCTGAATGAGAGTGTCGAGTTAAAGCATCGTATGCCAGTAAGGAGCCCATCGAGTCTCCTATCATAATAATTTGCCCTGCAAATCCTTGTCCTTCGTCTGATTTCATGAATTCCTGGAACACTTGATTCGCAGCCAGTACCGTCTTTACTACTGCATCACTGTATTCCGGCTGACAAGTGGATATTAAAGGAATTGCTCCTATTGAAATTGACTCATGAGTTATGCTAGGACCTTCTCCTGTTCCGTACACATCGAAGCTGTATGGGCTCAAACTATTGCACCGTTTATTGCATTAACAATCTTTGACCAGGGAAATCCTTAAACTGTCATTAAATTGTAAACTAGCTAACCTGGACAAAATTCCCAACGCATCTGTGCATATTGATGGACAGGGCACAAGTTTAATAGCAACATGCCCCATCATGGAATTGTAGTGTTGTCTTATCACAGACTCGAAAGCGCCCTTAAATGTAGTGATATCAGATTTCTTTGCGGTAAGGTCCATTGTCGCATCCAAAGCACTCCCAGCATGAACCACAAGACATAGAACTGTCGTTTTGCATGTTCCAATGCAACCTGAACTTGCACTGTTGAAGAGAGTTGGGGACCCTGGCAATGACGCTTCAATACTTCCTCGAGTGACTAGGCTCTTCTGAGACTTTTTCCGTTCTGCCGTTATTTTCTGAAGGAAGGGCTGACTGAAGATGCTATCATCTATCCATACATTAGTATAGTATATAGTATATAAAAACGTTAAATGTGTTTTTAACCTTTAAATTTTAATTTAAAAATATTTAACTAAATGCAATTTTTTTGGGTACCTTTTGATGTTTCAGTGGCACTTCCACTATCCGTCTCCTGTGGAATAAGCTCAAGTGAGCTCCATTTGGTTAGAGATTCTCCGTCGTCATTGTCTGCTACATATAGATATAAAAAAAGTTGTAATAAATCCTATCTCGAATTAAAATACGACTCACAAGATCGTTAATTTCAGATAACCTAAGCAATCAAAGAACTCGTCATCACTCCCTTCCGTGTCCGAGTCTTTTCTAACGATACTTTCCATTCTCCAAGTAGCCAAAAGGTCGAAACTCTTGTTAGAACTGGAGCTGGGGGAGTTTAGCGATTTATTTGTGGGTTTTATTCTGGTGTGGTGGTGACTCACAATTGAATGATCAAGTGGCGAGAAAGTCATGGTTTCCGTACAATTTACTGGCACAGTTTCCCCTGGCAAACTACTCGTACTACTTAAATCGCTAATTTGAACTTGAATCGGCACAGGTTTCTCAACTGTCAGTCCGGTTACTGTACTCTCTGAAGACTTGCTGTGATTTTGAACTGCTGCAGCTACTGCCAAGCTGCTGACACTCGGTGAAGTACTCAAAGTCGGAGGAATGTCAGATGATATTGAAGACTGCCTATTAAAAGCAGATTCCTCCTCCTTCTCATCGTCATTATCACAATCTGTATCTTCACTAACAGCCATTTTCTTTTTTAATGCTTCCGCGGTTTCTCGCTCAATCTCTCGAATGTCGGCCATTGTTAGCCCATACCACTCATCTTGCCATGCCCACGCTTGACGATGGGCGCGCAGCATGGTCTTCCGTAATGCTTTCAAACAAAAGAGCGTTTATTACCCAATGACAGTGCATGCTTTATGCTCGTCATACTACCAGACTCGCCTGTTACTCATTTTCTATTTTGGAAATGCTCTTTTAGGAAAGTGCCCTGAAACAGGCTGTTTCTTGAAATTATAGGTACTTACCCATTTCATGTATAAACTTTTCAATCTTGCTTTGCATTCCCCAGTAATGAAATTCCACCCGACAAAGTTTATATGCACACATAATCGCTTTTCCATCCGGTCGCGGCATAGACTTGTTCTGCTTGAAAGATCAAAAGGAGAGCTTTATGTCATATTCACGTCTCGGAATGTAATAAAATTTTCCAGGTTCTCAAAAGCCGGAAACACAACTTTTAACACAACCCTCCCCACACAACATGCTAAAAGAGTGAGTTTGCTTTTACCTTGCACTCGTTCCAATACTCATCCACCCAACCGTCATCCAACGGCCCTCGACCTGTCTTCTCTGAGACGTACACTCGCGGATCCTCTTCTCGCACATAGTCCGCGCCATGAAGCTGATCTTTTACGATGTCAATAATGTCTTAACCCAAATTTAAAAAAAAAACAGTTGAAAACCTCAAATGCAATGATAAAATATTATGCCTTTAATTTTTTTTGAATGTGCCTATTCGCACTCACCGACACCCTTATTCCAAAACAAAAATGCAAACTACATTTAACCGCTATTTAAAATTTTCAACTTTTAAAATTTATTTTTTTTAAACTGGAAGATTCTACGTTCGTTAACAACTTCCAATCACTCACAGCTATCATATAAAGCTGAGCAATTTTGTACTCCTCCACAGTAAGAGGGAGTGGTATACGGTATTCCTTGATAAGCATTTTCGGTTTTGAAAGTCGATAACCCTGGGCATCCGCTCAAAATTTAGGGCTGCAACAAGTAAAAAATGAAAAGACATAATTTTTTGCAAAAGCACCCTTCCAATAAACAATACTCACATAACAAAACAACACCACAAAGCCTCTTACAATGAACGTATTTATACTGTGTAAGCCTTCCTGCTTAACTTCTTACCTAAAACTGCTTTTAGCCTCGCAAGGTAAACTAATAATATCAAAATAATATCCCTTCTCCTTTCAGCATCCCGTCATGACACTTATCCTACCTCCCCGTCACTTCTTCCCGGAAGCATTTGCATTACTCAAATTACATTTTCTTACTCTGAACAGGAATACAAAATACATCAGCAACGCTAGCAAAACGCCGTACGTAGCACTCCAGGAATTAAGCAATTGAACTGTGGAAGCTGAATCACCATTTATACATTTATTTTGTGCAATGAAAGACACAAACTTTGGTAAGTGGCCTAGCGCCACAAACTTAATTTCCTTTACCCTGAAATTTTCACAGTGAACACCGAACCGAACCGGGATGTGGGGACAAAAACCGCCGCCGCCAAAACACACGGGAACCTACCACCTACAATATCCCCACACAGCAATTACGAGAAGGCTCACGCAACATCAACGCTCCTCTAATTTTTTTATTTTGTGGAGTGCTCAGTTAATAATAAAAAAAACTTTATATTGGAAAGGAGGACACAGACTCCGTGTTGATTGCGATAACAACAAAAATATAAAAATGTGAACTGATAAGTGCACCACTTCAATAGCAAAACAGCTCCACAACACTCACGATAAGCGTGTAAAGATAAGAAAGGAAAACACATGGGCAGTAAAAAAAAGTGGATTTTTACGCATAACATAAATCACTCGACTCGACTCTCCTCCTCTCATAAAATATCTCCTCAAATGAATGAATGAATGAATGATCTGAGAGCCCTGGCCCTGCTCACTTCAGTCAAACATTCACATTCTTTAAGGGAATCAATCACAACAACAGAAAGCAGCTGTTACAGGGTATGCTGGTGGTGGAGACTGTGCCGCAATAGTCGACCGCCGACCGCAGGAGCGATGTCGAGAGTGATTCTTTCCCAATCAAGCAAAGCAAGGAAAACCCTTTTTTTTGCATGCTCATTGCCCATGATGTGGCTCATGCTGCACTGACTTTCTGGCTCTTCTTTTTCTACATTTCTGTGCAAAAAAAATATATATTTTGCGAGAGGAATTCAGCAATTTTATTTTGTGTGTTGTGTTGATGATGCTGAATTGCTGAGTGAGAGCAAAGCGCCACTACCCTGCTTATAGTAGGAGAAGTAATTAGAGCCATGTCATGATGAAGATGATGTTGCTCGGGATGCCCTGAGCGCAAAAAAAATACTTCTCAGCTTTTGCATTTGTGGCTCCTCTCTAAAGCTCTTCTGTGCCGTTGCTCCAGTGCCAGTACAAAAAAAAAGCATGCACAAAAATGGAGAAGAACTTGTTTGGTTTGGGAATTGCGAATTTTCGGCTTTGTTTATCGTTTATGCTCGTATAACAAATTTTCAAGGAGTATTATAGCTTTCAGAGAAGCGTCAAGGTCGAAACATTGCATTATAGCGTTTTGCACGGTTTCCTTACAAGCTTTTTTTAATGCTAATTGGGCTACGCGATAGTGATAGTTCGATTCTCTGTGTCGGACTAGAGAAGAGTGTGCGCTTAAAAAATATACATCTTTTTTCTGTTACGTTTGCACACGACTCAATAATAATCATGCAGAGCGAAAGCAGGAGCGTCATTCGCAAAAAAAAGAAGATAATTTTTGTTGGGTATGCATTATTATACTTTTTTGAAAGTAAGCCTTAGGTAGTGACTATAGCATAGCATAAAAAATTTAGCAATTTTTTTTATTAGAGATTCTCTTTTTACGAGTCCCAAGATAAATATAAATATATTTATTTTCGAGGAGGGGGGATGTCCCGTTGCTAAAAGGATAAGAATTTTTTTTTTATAATTTTGTTTTTTACGGCTGCCTGCAGAAAGAAAATGCGAAGAAGGCCGAGAAGATGTAATGCACGCTAATGTAATTACTTTCAATGAGG
>JAHZND010003986.1:0-11698 GCA_027744115.1 Acrocyrtus sp. NNG-2020 | reverse complement strand
CTTCTTCCATTGGAAATAACAAACCACTGTCTTTGAGCTCCAATAACCATCATAATGATACCAACGGTGGCTATATCACCGACAATATTCCCATGTTGAAGCGACGACGGGCTTCTAGCGGAAGTAGTGAGGACATGGAACCACTTCAGTTGTCCAACCATAATCACCAGGTTAGTTGGCTAGAATTAAAATTATTCATAGTTTAGTATTATTGTGCCAAATGACAATGGTTGGACTATCACCTCTATCCCTCCCTGATAGGACTCTCCATCCGGACGTGGGAAAAATGACTTGTCATCACTGAACGCAACCTTGAATCGGCCTTCACCTCCAGCTTTAATTGCTATCGGAAAACAGCAGGGAAATCGTTCCACATCCTCTCAGCCTAGTCCAATGGTGCCCCATGATTCTGGAACGGGGTCGATTTTGGACCCCTCATCCTTCTTGGCCCCAGTCATGGACTCATCCAATAAAAGCGAACAGGATTACGAAATTGTGGAAACGAACCTGAATGTTAATATGAAAGTGGAAGACGACGATGATGATGACGAGGACGGGATGGATGATGGACGGTATACTTTGGGCGGATACTTCCCTGCAGCTTCCATTCTTGTACGATGAACGTTTTGCTAGTCTCAATTTATTTAAGTATTCCTAACAGTAAGTGAACTAGTAGCAAAATATATCAATATTTTTCGTGTCTCTTTATTAAGGAGAAATCAAGTGATGACGATAAAAATGACGGTGGTGACTCGGACCATCAAGGCTCCACAAACATTGAAGGAATTGAGGTTACAGACGGTAAGTGCATTAGAATGCTTTTCATTTCTTTATCTTTTTATTACATATTTTCCACAAAATTAATCGCTACCAGTTTTAACTCTTTTTTACATGTCTGTGTTTCCTAACTATTTCAATGACCCGAAAATGATTTTTGTAACAAAGTTAAAATTTAGATCAGGAATTTTTATGTTTATTTTCTACCCCTTGTTCCTAGAAAGCAAAATTATTGTGTGAACAGCATAAGTATTATATTAACTATCTTCTCAAAGATTAGTGCGCATGTAGGTTTCGCAACATTTGCCTGGTCAATAGGTGCAAAGTTATATAATTGTACGTGTTCCTAGAAGGTGACGTGAATCTAGGTAACTAACTGCTCCGGTAGGTCATAAAAGTTTAAACATTTCACAATTCATCACTTCATATTTCTGTTTCTCAGATCATATATGCGTAGGTCATTTCAATGAATAGTCATATGCTAGGGCAGGGTTAGTAATATCCGCTGGGGTTGGATTTGCTTGCATTACAAAATGCTGATTCTCATAGGAAAGTAGAAAGTTGGGAAAGAAACCAGTACCGAGTGAGTGATGGAAATTTGTACTTGGTTGCAGTTGCAGCTCCACGGGACAGGTCAGAGTCAGAGTCTGCGTTGTCAGAAAAAGAGCTTGGAAAGCAGGCTTGTTGTTGGAAGGCTAGTCTTGGAATCCGTGACAGGCTGAAATTGATGCGTCTTAGATCGACGACTTTAAGTCCCATTAGCATTCACACGGTCCAAAAAGAGAAAGCCACCGCCACCCACACCACCACCAGCAGTAGTGTTGGTGCTGTGGACAGCGATCACCATCATCATTCTCTTCACCATCATTACAGAGAAACTGCTGCTTGCTCCTCTTCCGCCACCACACACTTAACTTCGACTAAAATCGTTCTCCCCTCCTCCTCTGCCTCCTTGTTTAAGCACAAGGTTAAACGTTGCATACACAACTCCGGAAGCCGACCCTCCTCTCCTGACGTAGACAGCCCAAAGAAGGCCCGAGATCCCGTAGTAGAAGTCGATATAATGGAAGGGCCTTCGTCCCCAGCACACGAATTGAACCTGAGCATTTCTTCAGCAGTGTCTTTGTCACCGTCCACTTCAAAATACAGCGTTGCTGACAGGAGCAGTGGGAGTGGGGGTGGTGGCGGCAAGAGCATTAGCTGTACTTATGAGGGTGGTGGGAGTAGTAGTGGTAGCATTAGTGGTCTTGGTGAAGTTGTCCCAACTTTTAGCAGGCATGGTAGCTACTATAGCGTGCTTCTTAACACTCGTGCTAGCAGTAAGTATAGAAAATCTAATTCTGGTGGTGGTAAAAGTGGTTCAGGTGGTGGCAGCAAAAGTTCCGATAGTAGTGGCAGTCATTTCAAATTTGTGTGCTTTCTCTGTGGACATGAGTATCCTCGTGAGTCCACCCTAAAGAACCATCTAAAGGTGTACCATAAAATTGACACCCCCGATGTTTCCAGCAGAGCCAACAAATGAGAAGAAGATATGTACCTCCATTCCATTCTCCTACTTGTAGATATGAAGTAAACTACAGTATAGTATATATTTATGCATATTTACTGCTTTAAGCATTATTCGCTAAAATGTGATTGAATTTGTTAGAAGATTGAAGATTCGATTCTTTCTTGTTATTGTTGTGTAGAGTTTTAGAAAATTCACCATGTTGTTACGCAGATTACTGACAATTTTAAATATCAATCAGAATAATCTGGTCATTCCAGTCATAAAATACATATCTATTCCTAGTGTGAATGATGAAAATAGTTTTTCTGACTTTTGAGCTAATTCTGAAATTAAAGATGTACGATTAACTTTAGGAACTTCACGGTAAAAGCTTTTACTGTGTGTAACTCATTTCCTCTCATACTTCATATATAAGTAACGCAATTAAGGTTCATAGGACTGTGGTCACAAAGACATGATTCATGTTCATAAACTACTAAGCGCTCCGCATTCCATGAGTATTATTAACTGTTCACGGTGTTGGTCAACATAGCGTCACGTCGTATCTCACTCATCACTCATGCATTTTCATCTGTCACGTAGCTAAAACTGAGCAGCAGTGGTCATAATGCGTGAAATACTTTGTGTAGGTAGCACTAATTAGTTCTTTTTTTAATTTAAATGATGTTGTATGTAAGAGCGGAAGAAAGATTTATCCCAATTAATAGTGTCAAATAGTGTTGCGAAGAGAAAGGAGAATGCAATGTAGCAGTACAATCTTGGTCTAAGACTTGTGTGGGTTGTGTGTATATTTTCCAGGGCGAATCTATGGATCCATATTCGAAAAAGTCAAGGGAAGTCCACACCTAAAGAGGTGTAAATTATGTGGAAAACTGGTTAGGGGCCGAAAACACAGATTTGTCCATATGCCTGGCACCTACAGCTGCCCGTACGTAGATTCTCTCATTCAAACAAAACTATTTTTCAATTTTTTTGCTCAAATTCAATTAAATATTTGCTGTCAATGAGGGTTTCGACATTGACAGCGAATTGAGAAGGCTTTTTCCTTTAAAAATAGATTCAGTTTATTTACTCATAATTGTAATTGTGTACTGCTGTGACCGACATAGGTACTGCCCTTGCGTCTATACTCGTAGTGATAACCTGAATGCCCATGTCCGGGTGAAGCACGGGAAGCCCAAGTGTCCCACCACAACTAACAACTCGAGCAACTCCACAAGTCCAACAATTAATTCCGCTTCCAGCACTTTGGTTAGTCTCATCAGTGCGGCCAATGACTACAAATAGTTAAAATCTCCAGCACCAACCAACTACTAATCAGTCCATCAATCAATTCAATCGTGGTAATAATCAGCCGACCAACCGTCGTTATCTCTTCATTTCCCATGTCTCGGTGTCTCGATTTACTGTAAAATACCTTCCAACCACTTGAATCATGGATCCGGACCAAAGAGTTTACTTTCTTCTTTCTCCTCTCGCCTTCCCTTCATTCTGATTTACTTACTTGAAGGCGAAACGGACAACTTTAATACGTTGTACTAGACTAGATGTATGTGTATATTTTTTCTAGTTGTAAGGCTACCAAAGGCTTCTGTTTTAAGTTGATAAACCTATATGAAATGATTTTAGCCGTAATGAGTAATAGTTGACGTCCATGTCGGATCATCTCTTCTAGTGTCTCCTTATAAAGTACCTTGCAACTGCAACCAACTTTACACAAGGTGTTTGAAAATGAAGAGGGGAAATGAGAAGTGAGTAAAAAGCGAGGAATGATAGCGAATATTTCACAAGACCAAAACTTATAACAAATACATTTATTTAGTCGTGTACATAGGCTTTACAGATTTATAAAGTATACACCGAAAGTAACAAAACTTGTTCAGGTCATTCAGGCTTTAAAGGTTGTTAAGTAGAATGAATGACGAATGATTTCAAGTAGGATGAGCATAAGTTTAAACTAACCACGCTGAAAGTTTTTTCTAAGGCATTTCGTATAACGTGCAATTACAATTAGACGTATTCATGAACTTTAGATTAGAAGCAAACAAATATTTTGGGGTACACCGACATACTACTACTTCTACGTAAAGAACCAAAGTAGATCTGGTTTCTCTGTCTGCTTCAGTATGTAGAACCGTGTTAGGTGACGGTCTGTTTGAGAGTTTTTCATGTAAAACCTTGTGCTGTCTCGTCGACTTTCACTTGAGCAGATTTTATGGAACAGATTTGTGTAAATCGTAGTTATCTTTTTTTAACACAGAGTACCTAATTCTTTTAGTTTGCACTGGAAAGCTTCATAATCTCGTTTAGTCAGTCAACAAAAAAATTGGTTCTTTTCTCTTCTAAAAGTTTAGTATTTTAGAAGTTAGTCACAAAATCACATAATTTTATTTGGTATACATATTCTGTATGGTGAGCCAACACCAGGCACAATCATATTGTTGCAATGTTTTTGCTAGTTTGTTATTTTGCTGAAAATTAATTTTAATTGTCCAATCTTATCATAACTGTAAGAACTTAGGTAGGAAAATACTAGCTGAGTGAAACAGCTATAACATGTACAAATCACGACTAATATATATGAAATAACATGCCTGTACTTTGCATCAGCGAGGGGTATAAATGGACTGCGTGGAAATAGATATTTAGGTAGGTATATAGATTTTTAGAGGGAATTAATTATCATGTCACGGTAAGAAGACGCTGAAGACTAAACAATCAGTAAATCATGATTACTACTAAAATGATATATGAATGATAAATGGCGAGCGTGAAGACTTTCGTACGTAACTTAAGATCTTCATTCTAATATGTATTTAGGTATGACTAGGGTATAATTTAATTGAAGTGTTCGTAAATCCAGAAAACAATGTTGTTCTTCCCTTTCCTTGTATGTAATTCTTAGATGTCAGTATTTTCGTGCTGGAAGTTGTATCAGTGGTAGATGAGACGTTTCTTCGCCAATTTCCTACCCTAGTTAGCTACGGTATAGTGTACATAATTTTAGGTACCTAGGGTTTTATTTGTGTGGCTTTGTCTTGTTAAAGTTTTTCTAGTGATGTCATTTGAATGTTGGTCGATATTACAAAAAAAGAAAGCGGCAGCTCCAGTTGGATATTTGCTTATCTTATCACACTGTTCATTGTTTAGTGTACACCTCCCCGTTTCATCAATCCTTTATTTGTCCACTTTTATAGCTTGCAGAGAATTGACTTGAAGAAACAGATACTAATTAGCTAGAATGAAGGATACTAACAGAAAAGCAGGAGTCATTACTTCACTACAGTATAACTACATTAGGCAAATAAGCAAAAGTTTCTATAATCGGGTCCATACTTTTTTTTAACTTTAGAAAATAGATTGATTTTTATAATTGGGCAAAGGAGTGAGGAAAAGTTTTACAAATTACAGACGCTAGGAATATTAGTAATTCGAAAAAAGCAGGATGCTCGGAGAAGAGCTCGTTAGCGTGTAAAATCGTTATCAGAGCTTTCTATGATGACTAGGTATGTACGACGGCAAATAATGCTGCAATTATATTGAACTGCTAAGTTGTAAGTTTCTTTTTCACACACGCTAAGAAAACAATTTATTGTTCGTCACAAAAAAAATGATGAACCTTTCGATGCCTGGACTAAAAAATTGACTTTAATTAACTAAATTAACGTGAAGTGTATCAATACATATTTGCATATTCTCAACAAAGTTTGTGGAACATGAAAAAATCTGCTGTGGAAAAATTTCTGCCTTGACAGAGTAACAAATTTATTATTATGAAACTAAGATGATCTATTCTATTGTACTAAACAAATAAACAAAAACCTATATAACTGTATCTTTATATATACGAAACAATAGATAGAGAATATAATTTATTTACAAAATTTACTATTTACACGAGAGAACAGAGTCAAATATTAGGAGAAAATCTAGAAAAAACGGAGTAGATTACATACTAGGACAACACGGTGTATCATACATGTGAAAGAATGTACGTTTCTCGGGCTTTTAGTGAAGTAAAATTGTACATGTACTATAACTGTACATGTATAGGTCATAGCTAAATATGAGTAATATATATGAAAAGTATGTTTAGTACAGACTATTAACTTTAATTTGATTATATGTACATGAGGTAGAAAAACGACCAGTTTATAGTGGCTGTGTTTTTTTAATGGTGCACAACTCGTTTTGTCCGGTTTTGACGATACCAAAAAATTACCATTTTTGATAGCATGTTGTAATGTTAAGTAACTTTTTTGTGTGCTAATTTTTTGTAATTAATTGATTAATTATAGTTTTATTAATACGTGTAAACATAAGAAAGTGAAGGGAATGTATGTGGAAGTGGAATGAAAACTAACTCCAAAGATTGACTTCGGAGTGCTTTATCGATCTAGTAAGAGAAATCAACATTATTATGCTAAATTTTTATTAATCCTGAAACTATACGTAGGCATGTGCGAAAAAGCGGAGAGAGGAGGGAGTTTGTTTTTAAAGGAAAGGAATTTCTGGAGATATATGTTAGGCCTTGAACCAAGAAGCGTTTGAAAGAGTAACATTTTATTATTTAGAGGATAAAAACTTATTTAAAGTAACAAGTTTGATTCATGTTGTAGGCTAGTGATTCATAATGATTTCAATTTTCAGTGACCATATTACTTTACTACCATATCATTTACTTACATAAAGTTTATGAACATGTTTTTGCTTTCTCATCTCAAGTTTCTTCTTGTTTTTATTATTGAATTTTACCTTTTAAGTTGTTTTCTGGCTGTTATTTTTAAAATACACAATTATCTTATTTCCCCATTCTGATAAATTCCCTACACAAAACTTGACGAGGGAACTAGTACTGTGGATGATAAAGAGGAAAGGAACAAAGAGTTTTTTTTCCTTTCAAGTGAACTTATAATGTAGCAAATAGTTACATATAATCGTTGTTGTTACTTTTTTGTCTCTTTCTCTTACAAATATCTTATCTTTAGTGAAGTAGTTGTATCCTGAATTATATATAAACGTGTCCGTATAATATTAAGAGATCTATATGTACCTATACATTATGTTAAATGTTTAGTAAATGTTTGAAGTTTGAAAAAAATATTAACTTTTGAGTTCATAAATAAAGCCAACGAACGCCAAAAACTTGAGGGTTCTTAGATTTTGGTTATTCGAAGCATCCTAATTTATTATTTCATCGTAGTAAAATTGTAGAGACTGCTAATTATATTGGATTACATATATGGTTTCTGGCAAATTCTGGCTTGGCTCTTATGTACAAAAATTCTGAATCTTTTTTTTGGTTTCTTGCTGGTATTTTGGATGGGCTAATATTTTTGCTGGAAAACGGTGATGGTATATTTTATACTAGGCAGCTAGTTGACCTCAATTCAAAAGGTTCCACATGATTTCATCACTTAAAATTTAATTCAGGAGTGGTGGTGGTGGGATATTATTATGCCGTATTGTTCATTTTACCTATGCACTTTGGCATGCGCTCACTTTAAAAATATAATTGTTTAACGCACTCTTCCATTAAATTTAACTTAAACCAAAAGGTGGATGGCTCTCATGTTGTTTCACAGGCTATTGGCTCTTACTTAAAATGAGTAACACGTCTTTCATAGGGGTACTTGGTGTAAAAGTATTTAGTGGCAAGTCGTGCACTTTTTATGGGTTCGTAGGTTTCTCCTCTCCTTAAAACCATAAAAATAACATTTTTCAAGTCTTCTCTCTAGCACTTTTAGTAGAGCACTAAACCGATTAACAAACCAGTACAAAAGACTTTTTAAAAACAACTTAACAGTTTCCTATTAATAATTTTATTTATGACTCCGCTGATTAGATCAATTTATAGATCTCTCGCCGACTCTCTTTAGTTGAGTTAACATTTGTAGCAATGTATAATTGAAAGTATTTTGCCTTAAACTCCCAAAACTGTTTTCTCCCTATCTACTGCTGTATTCTTTTGCACCTCATAAGAGTTGACTTACTTGGGGGCTACGTTAGTTTAGTTTGCTAAGATATTATTAAATTTTGACGAATAAAATGGGTATAGAAAATGGTGGCTACATAAACTGAATTTCACAGGTCAGGGGTCATTTCCACCTCGTCCATGCTTCATATTTGAGGCGGTGAGTCCAAGTTCCGCGGAAAGAGGTCCTAGCTCAGCGGAGAGAAAACGTTGTCGTCTTTGTGGCAAAGTTGTTTCAAATGACTATCAACATTACAGAGTCCATTTTCCTGGGAACTACCCATGCCAGATTTGCCAGAGCCTATTTAAGGTTCCTTACAAATAAACTTTTATTTTCTTACACTCATATTATTTCATTTCCTCATAGTTTCATGTTACTGAGAGCGTGTTCCATGTTGTGACTTGATTTACTTGTTACTCTCCAAAGAGGAAGGATTACTGGAAGACGCATATGCGCAAGCAGCACCAAGTGGCTTTCCCCTCCGCTGCCGAGTCCAAGGAGAAGAAGGAGGGATCAAGCAGTAGCACCTCCAAAGGAGACAAGGAAAAGGACCATGCCACGACCACAGACAATTCTCAGCACCATCACCCCAGTCACTTTCACCCGCATCAGGAATACAGAGAAAGTAGGTTTCCAACGCGAAGCACTAGAGCAAGCATTGCAGCCTCCGCTAGTCACCACCACCACGGAGTCGACTCCAAGTAGTAGGGCTAAAAAACTTGTCAACTAACACTTTCGTGTATAACGACACCGAATCGAGTTTGAGTATTCTTCTGTGAATCAGACACAACCGTTGTTGCCTTCTTAATTACTTAAGTGTACAAAAAATAGAATCACCTCTGAAATAGTCCCGCCCGACCTTACATGACTTATATTTTCTAGTTCTCTAATTTTTAGGTTTTAGCAGGCGCTAGCAGAAACAGTGGTTACCCGGTTTAGATGTAGAGAAAGCATGCAAAATGCTTTTGTGCAGATCACGCGTAATTATTTCTTAGTCATTATTTGTTCCTTGTTTAATGTGTTATGTGTTCCTACCAATTTAACCGATCTTATGGCATGGCGTAACAGCTAATTTTGTCAGTTGTATTTGTACACATTTGCAAGTGCATTATTTAAAAAAAAGAAATATGCAGTTCCTTTGATACCAGTTACAAACAGCTTGTCATTTTGTCACTAGAGCTTGTCATTTACTAGCAATTAGTCTTAAAAATTGATATATAAAGTCAATATGCCAAAAATGTAATAAACACTAGATTACATGTTCAACGTTAAAAATGCAAACCTACCTACCTATATCTAGTTAAATAAAAAAGTGAGTGGATTGAGCTTAATAGGGGTAGGTACATAGGTAAGCAACTGATCGACAAGATTGCCTATAACCTGTCAAGTTTTAGTTTCCTCTCATAAAAATAGTCAACACAGTTTCAATCAAGGTACAGATTGTTTCTCTCTTTTTCAAAATAGCGACAAGTTCATATGCTTAACCATTAATAAATGGTAGCGTTCAGTAAAAGCGAGATCTCTACGGTTCATTTTAATCATTTACAAATACGAAAATTAACTTGATTATGTACTCCAAAAATGCAATCAATTATTCGCCTTAAATCATCCCATGTATATTGAATAAAATCAAATAATTTCTCAGTCCTGTAATATTAGCGATAATGCTATCATACCTTTTATAATTTATTTTTAGATGTAATTTAAAAAACTTTTCGTTTAATTATTATTGTACATAGAAAATATTTTAGTTAGCTAAATCAGATACCGTTCAATATCAACAATCAAAAGAGGTGATGAAGTAAATGAATAAACCGTATATACGTATGTTAAGCGTGTGCTTACATGTAGCTAACTAAGATATCACTGTATGTAGGCTGTGAACTGCAAAATGTGTAATTATATGTTGAGGGGAGGGTGACCGTAACACGACTACGTGCCAATAAGAAAATATAGTTTAAAGTAGGAAGACAAATTATAATAAAAAATTTATGAAGCGAAAGCATGCGACATGCAGACGTACTGTCGGTTTATTTAACTGTAAAAAATTGTGAAATCATGTTTATCTATAAACTCGTACTTTACCACACTAGATTGGTTGCGTTTTATTTAAATTGTCCATTATTTATCGTTGTTTTTATGTACAATTCTGAGCCAGATAGGGACACTGGCTCTTTTGAAGAAACGAGTGGATCATAAGTAAATGCGATTATATTTTAACTCAAATTGGTACATTATTGCATACAATTAGAGAATTACATTAGTATCAATTATTTAACGGAATAAATGCGAGAAGAGGTAAGAAGTACTAGTATTATTACGAGCGTATGACTTTGATTATTCATATGCCTTTGAATGGCGTTGACTGGATTTAACAACATTTTGATTTAAACGACCATAAGATGAAAAATTTCCTGGTAATACATTAATGGTAAGTACATACAAATCAAGCTGTAACACCTTTACATAGTTAATTTTTAAATTTTTATCGTATCTTTGATAATCGTTTACGCGCTGTACATATGGATTCTCTTAACCCTGTCACCTATTGTCGCTTCTCGAGCAATTGTTTGAAAATAAAATATCTCATCAAACACCGCATCAGTAACAAAATTTTCATCAATAGAACTCATTTCTGAATAAATCTCACTTACACTTATCATTGAGCTCGTGTAAACTTCTCGCAACATTTGTGGAAATCTGTCGCATGTCGGAATACTTTGATGCAGTTGCCTTGTTCAGGTTCTCCAATAATTTGTAATCCTCCTATATCACAGGAAATAACTCTTTCAGGAATCTTTCAACAAAATATATAAATTTTTATTTATTGCTTGATGAACAAAGCTACCTGAACCAAAGTTAGCTCTCCTTGAAGGTACACGGCAGTCTTCTCAAACATGGCACGAGCCAAGTGATCAAGGGATGGGTCGTGCTGTTCCCTAATGTCCATGCTCATCATACTTTCTGTCATATCACAACCTGACCAGATACACAGTAACATTAAAATAATTTACAGCTATTAACTTTGATTGTTTAAAAATAGTGGAAAAAGAGACCAATTAATGTATGACTAATAGACATGTAGTATATTAAATATTATTATGCACTAACCTTCCGAATTATGTTCTTTCATGGAAATGTCGGACACATTTGCACCAGACTGGTCGCCACCACTGCTTGTAATTTGCGACATGATAGAAGTTTTAAAATGGGAATGACTGAGCCGGAAACACACTCGTCAATCAATCAATTTAAATTGACATTGCGACACAATAGTTTGTATAAGGTAACAAGGTAAGTACTTTTTGAGTTTTTCACAGTTTCTTATTTCTCATAATAAGGTTTGACTGGGATTTATACTATAGTTATTTTGAGTTTGTTCTTATTGCTTTGATGTATTTTACACTTAATGGTAGATGAACAAATAAGTTTTCTT
>JAHZND010003985.1:0-10840 GCA_027744115.1 Acrocyrtus sp. NNG-2020 | reverse complement strand
TAAGCTAGGCTGCGACTTGCGAGCATCTGCTCTGCCTGCATTCTGCATCATGCATGAGTACGGCTAACTAGCCTGTTCGGTTCGGTTTTCTGTTCTCCGTCCGTAAACTTGAAAATCTAATAAAATCATTTACATACATTACAAATTATGCAAATGAGTGAAAGGCACTGACGACTCGGCTCGCTGCCGCGCCAACTTTTGTCGTTTGTTTTGCAGACGCAGAAGTAGAAAACTGACGACTGACGACTTGTTGCATGTTGCGCGCGGCAGCACTCACTCACTGACGGCGTCGAGAATGACGAGGACGAGTGAAAATATTTTTACCAGGCAAGAAATCGCCAAACATAAATGAACAAACGTTTGAAAGATCCACATCCGCTCCGCTCCACAGTTAGTCTCAGTTCGGACTCCATTCGGCACGTAACAAAAAGCTGAGAAGTGTAGCTGGTTAGGCGTCGCGAAGTTAAATACTATTTTAAAATTACAAAAATGAAGAGAACTACCTATTTAAAATTGAAAGAAGTTATTAGTTAGTACCCTCAATTAATTAGCAAAGACGATAGTATTAGATTATCGGTGCGCTTTTCCATTATCAGTATAAATGAGGGCGATGTTGAAGTTGAATAGTTGTGATGTTTTTCCCTAAATATAAAAGTGAAGACGCTGCTGACGACGGTGCTGGTAAGCAATAAGCATTATACTATACAAAAATATAGTATAGATTTATGTAATATTCGTAGAAAGATATTAGTTTCAGCAGAAACCTTTCTTGCATAATCTTTCCAAATTATCCAATGGAATTTAATTTTTCAGACACATACTCATACTTGCAACGTTACAATTTGTCCAGAAGAATCTCTAAGGTGTCTTGCTAGGAGTGGCAATGGCGTCACAGTCAAAGCCTCCAGCAGCTACTGTTTCTAACGGCCATGGACCTGATTCAAATGAAGAAATGTTCGATTCAGAAGACGATGAAATCTTTGCTGCAGTATGCAGTGATGAGTTTTATATCGGTGGACCAACTTCCAGTAAAAGGCAGAAAATAGAAGATCCCTGTGATAATGAACCACTGTTGGTTGCGGCTGATAATTTCAACCATGAGATAAAAAAGGCTGATGTAAACGCAGACTTATTAAACAATCAGCCAATTGGTCAAATAAAGGTCATCGTTCCTGATCTCAAATGCGCTGTATCTGTGGATGCCGGCGTTGACGTGTTTGATGACGACGAGGACGCTTTTCTATGTGAAATCGCTGGTGTCGCTGAGGATGCTGAACTACTGCTGAAAGACATTGAGGAAGAAGGCTGGGTAGAGGAAGATGGAGTTGAAGAAGAGAACCGATTTAAGACCCGGATCGGAAGACCACATCCATTGTTGATGCCGCAGGTGAGACATACATAACGAAAGCAGCATACTATAGTTTCAAACTTCAAAGTTTCAAGTTTGCCAGTAGATGTGATTTAAATTTTAGTACATACGGTAAGATTGTATTTGAAATTTTGTTCAGGTTCTCACAGTTGTGTTTAACAACATTTCTTGTGGAGCGACCTTAAAGTCCTGTCGTCAGGTGTGCACTGTTTGGAAGGATTTAGTCACTCCCATTGCTTTCCAGTATTTAACATTAAGAAATGCAAATCATGCTGTTGAAAAATACCCATATGGGCTTGGTTTCGTTGAAGGCATTTTCAATTGCCCCTACCCAGTACCTGTCATTACCAGAATTCGAATTGCCGACCCTTGTGTTGTCTTCAGCAAAAACGAAGTGCATGCCTTTTTTGATGCTATTGGAAAAAGACTGAAGTATTTCGGGTTTGATGCCAATCTTTACTGTAAAGATCAGATTGATTTTCTGAAGAATGTAGTCTTCTCATGGTGCAAAGACAGTTTAGAAGAACTCGAATTGATTGATGTTGGAAACTTTGACTTCATTGATGAGTATAGTGGGATTACTGTACGCAACTCGAACATCGAACAACAACTTTGCCTCAAGCGTTTAAAGATTAGGGGATCGTCATCATCAGTCTTTGAACAGGAGTATCGCCATCATCATTTCTCTACAGTTTCTAAATCATTGCCTCCTAGGCTTCGAACATACAATACCTTCAATTTATTTGGCTTAGACGCCTTATTCTTTCGACGAAAGGGATTCCTTCAACAGATTATGGAGTCTTGTCCACTTTTGGAAAGCGTGATTATAAATGGCGATTTTTTGGTTCCTAAAACCTCTTTTGGAGCATTGTCAGTGAGGATTATGAACCAATTCATGGCGCAAGCGGAGGGGACTGTTGCATTTAGTAGAAATTTGAATGAATTAGTTCTAAGCTTGGAGAATCACACCATTAGCCGTAATGATGTTTTGGCAATAAAACATTGCTTCTTTCCCTTGAAGAAACTTGTGCTTGGTATTATTAGCAACAGAGTTACAACTAGGCTATTTCAAAGCCTTTTAGCCAATGTTTCGGAAACCCTACAAGTTCTAGAAATTGGTGGAGTGCAACCTGATAATGTGCCAGGGAAGTTACGTATCTTTAGATTTAATGTACTCGTAATCAAGACGCTCAAAGTGTTGGTGATAGGAGATGGGTGTAGATTGCGACCTGAAGATGTCCAAGCTATGAGTGGATTAGAAGAACTTGTTATCAAATGCATGCCAATTCCTGCCAGACATTGTGAAGTTGTAATGAAATATCTGAATCGGTTTGTGGACAAAATTTTAAGGAATCTCCCTGCATTGGAGAAAGTTGTGTTGGAGTCATGCAGAGGGGTTTGGTTTAAACATGACTTTATTATAAAGGGTCTTAGTAGCTTCCCCGATCGACAAGAAGGAATGAGCTTGTCTTTAGACTATACACTCCAAGAGGCCCTTGACTTCGTTCCTGAGTTTTATTCTAAGGGAGGTGGATTTGGTTTACAAGAACTGCAATTAAAATTTTTTAAAGGTGACTGGAAAGGGGGAAGCTGGGTTGACTTGAATGAAAACATTAAGGTCTGGCCAGGGCTCAGGAGTCTCAGGGTTACAAATTTGAGTGAAATTTGGCTAGTTTTGAAGTTGAAGCAGATTACAGAAATGGTGAAGCAGTCAGTTGGATTCTATTCGTTGGAGTTTACTGGATTCATGGTAAGACCAACGGAAATGTAATTTTTCTGCCAGATAATAATTCTTAATTCTCATGTGGATAATTATTGCTTTGTTATTTACAAATCTGTTTGTTTGTGGTACATAATTTTCAGATATATGACTTTGAAGCAGAGAACATTGCAAGATACCTTGTTGAACACGTCAATTCTGTCCGATTTACCAATTGCATCATTGTCAAGAAAGGATATGAGAACTTACAGAAAAGTCTAGTATTAGAAGGAAAAAAGCAGTTTCGTCGATTCAAAGAGATTGAGATCAACCGAGTAAATGTTTCAATGAATGTTAAAAAGTTATTTCAAGTGCTTTAATTATAATTATGTAGTTTTCAAGTTTTCAGTTAATTTTCAATTTTGGTACAGTTTAAGTTAAAGTTAAGGAAAAGTTATAGTTTAAGTTAAATCGCAAAAAAGAGTAAATAGAAATGAATTATTTTATTTTTTCATTTACAATTACATTGTGGATACCACCACGATGAATTGTTTATAAAATAATATATATGCAACGCTGGTAAAATTTCAATACTGTAGACAGTAGATGGAACATAAGACTGATGATGATGAGATTTTTAGTTACCGTTGGAAAATAAAATCCCAATATTATTGGTAATAAATACTGAAGTACTAAACAGTGAATATCGTGTTATATTGGTTTATTCTGTTTTTTCCGAATACATAATTCGTATTCATACATTTCTTTAAGTTAAAATTGTTATAACTTGTTTTTAAATCTATCTATATCTATACAGTAGTGTAGTCATCTTTTGAACCATTTCAATTTAAACCACATCACAGTAGTATCAGTATAGTAGTTTAATACATTTGTTTATACGTTTTAAAATGATTAATATAGGGTATCAGAAAATACTGAGCGATTTACCGAGTAGTGTGTAGCGTCGTCTGCACTTAAGCATAAACGAGCATAAAAACTACAGTAAAACGTATTTAACTTCACATTCCGGCAATAGTTGAGTTACACATGAATAACACAAAACTAAATAAGGAGTATACAGATAGATTAACTAATTTACATTTTCACCAACGGGTTTCTTCGCAGCAAAAAACTTAGCCACAGATCCAACTGCAGATCCAAACTGTTCCGCAATTTGAAATCGTTTTTGAATCCAATTAGGTAAGAGGGCTTGCTGGTTAGGCCTTGAAAATCGATGATCTACCAAAATTATGACAGCATAATCCTTGGAATGTCTGATGGCCCTGCCAATCGACTGATTTACAGCCTTTGAACACATATTCGCAAGAAGCTGAGATCCTTTCTCTTTACCCTATCAAACATTCATAAGTATGAATAGCCACGGCTTTGTGATTTTTAGTTTGTTTAACAAAAGTCAAATGCAAATTTTTGAAACTTACAAAACGATCAGTTACATATTGTACTTTTTCTTTGATTTCGACACTCGTCACATTAGGATATGGAAGCCCCACTACTAACACACATCTTCCTAAATCATCACTAAAATTGATTCCTTCACTGAGTTTCCCTCCGACCACAGCAAAAAGTAACGCTCCACTTTTGCTGTTCTTTATTTGCCTGGAATAGTCAGTTAGTATGGATTCGCAGCTGGAATCTTTAGGCTCCCGAAAAATCTAAAATTTCATAAATAAATTCAATCATCAATTTATTTGCAGACTTAGCCAGTATCGATATCAATATTTACTAAACCATAGCGGTTAGTAGTTTGTAATTTAAACCATGAAAATGTTACCTTCTTCCGCATTTCAATTTTTTCAAGATAACCTGATTTCTTTAGGTAGGATTGCAAGTTTGATTCATAATCGTAGGAGGGAAGAAAACATACCAAACCACCAGGAACAATCTTTGACAAATTCATGATAGTTCGGGCTAACTCTTCTAGCTAGGTTCATGAAATGAAAAAAACGTAAACCATTAAATAAATGGTAAACTGAAGGAGTACACATTTACAAATGCTGCATTTTCTTGTCATAAATTCCATAAGTTCCAAAACCCTTTGAAATTGAAAAAGAGAAAGGACAAAAACACATACCATTTCGCTGGTTTTTCTGTTTTGAAAAGTAAAATCAAAGAGTTTAGTCGTAGGGCCTTGATTTAATCCAATACATACTAAATTTTCGTCAGGGATAACATGATCACAAGAAAAGTGAAACATGCGGGCCTTTGCAGGTTGAAATAGTTGATCCTCTACTTCATCATAAGGTTTCATTGTTCCACCAGCTAAGACAATGCTTCTGTAAAATAATTTCGTTTCATATTTTGATTTAGATACTAATTAATACAATGAAAATACCTTCACAGTAAAACTGAACCATAAATGCACATAGGGCTTACTTACCTGGCAGAGTTTAGTAAGTCAGAAAAGTGGTCCGATGTACTCAAGAGCAAAAACTTTAATGACTTTTCATCTTTTATGATTCTCCCACCCGCATCAGTTGTTAGTAGAGATTTGATAAACTCAGCAAAATTTAGTACTGACTGGCCACTCATTGATCTATTCTTTGCAGGATCTTGATTTTCGGCTGCTGCAGGCCGCTGTGTCTGTTGTTTTGCAGATTTTGGATTCAAAGTTTCTCCTTTGCTATTTTTTGGTTTCATGACTGCCGTTTTTGATAAATTCAATTCAACAGTTTTCTCATCTATCTTTTGTTTTTGAATCAGGTATCCTTTAAGCTAAATAAATTCATATTATCATACAACAGTATTATCAAATGCATATGTCTATAAAATATTCGAACAATAACTTTTGGCTATTTCAAACTAACCTTGAACATGAGTTTACTCTTCTTGACAAATATATGTAAATCATAAATATCGAGATTGTCAATTCCAGCAACAACTTTAAACTCCTGAATTGTGAAAACATTTTGAGGGGGCTGACCAGCAACTTCTGTTGATTTCGAACTTTTCGAAGATTCTGCAAACAAGCAAACAAAGTAGAATTAACAAACTAGGTATAATTATTTCAGTGATAAGAATTTTGCTGCTAATTTTTCTTATTGCAGTTAGCATTACCGATAAATTTTTGCAATGCTTTGACAATAAATTCGAGTTGCTTCAACTTCAACAAGTGTGTCTTATTAAATCGACTCATGTATCTTTGCATGTACGCCTTCAGTCCAACGCCACAATCATTCAATTGTCCAATTGTAATATGAGTAGAATACATGTTAGAAATAGATTCAATTATGTTATGTGCCTCGTCAAACAAGAGTACGGCATTGTTAGCCTTAAGTCCGATTCCTTCTCGCGTGCTTTTGTGCAAAATAGAATTATAAGGCAGCATCACTAATTGAGCTTCCTTCGAAGCCTTTCTGGAAGCATAATACGGGCAAACATTGATTTGCTTCGCTGAAGTTACTAGTTCTTCAATGTCCATTGGCGTAGAAAGGATCTAGGTATGTGTACAAGTTTTTAATCATCAATATTCAAGAAATATTATATTATAATTACGATAAAATTTGCACAAAATCAACTACACTACCTATATAGATATATATACATGAGCAACTAACCTCATTTTTAAGTTCATCGATTCCAGCTTGATTAAAATATGAACATCCTCCTGAACATTTCATTTTCTTGGTTTCTGATGTCTTTTTTCCTTTACTTCCCTTCTGTATTTCTAAACACCTATATATAGCAAATAGCAATAAAGAACGAGGTGCTTCCCTAAAATGTTCCACTGCCTCAAGAAAATAAGTACTAGTACAAAAATTCACCTTTCATTTATCAAAGATAAATTCTTCAGTTTTACTACATCTGGATTAATGCAAAGGTTTTGACGAGATCCGAGTGAACAAGAAGTAATCTTCGACGCAAATTCTGTACGTTTCAATTCATTTGAAAACTGGCTTAACTGTGAGTGCGTCCTTGACGCAAAGATGATCTTTTCCGTAAATTACAAAATTAAAAAATTAAATATCTCTTCGTTTCCAGTATATTTTGAACTGACGCCATGCACGGTATAATGAAATCTTAATCTTACCCTATTTGGATAAAATTCTGGCTCTTCGTCATTATCTGCATCAGATAAATCCGAATCAGAATACTTTTCCGGTGCAAAATCATCATTTAGTAAAAGGTCATCCAGTTCATCTTCTACAGATGCTTTGGGAGCAGCACCTTTCTCAGCAGATTTCTTTTCACTTTTTCGCTTCCAATGCTTATGCTGATCTTGTAAATTATAGATTTTCGACTTTTTCGAAAGGTACTTTTTCCTTTTTGTTTGAAGGTTTTCCAGAAAGTTAATTTCCCTTTTAGCAGTGTTTACAATCTCTCTCTTTTGGCGAAGCTGGTGCTGGGCTTGAATCCAATCAGCAGCACACTTGGCATCATTTTCTAAAACAGAAAATTGCATAAATGTTACAAACTCGTCGTTGGCTATACATGATCATGAAAGCAATATAATATAATAAACATAAAAAGATCCCAACGTTTTTTACCTTCCTTTATAATATCAACACTTTGGATAACGCTCTCCAAGTATTGTACACGTGCCTCATCTCTCTTTCTCCAGCCAAGTTAAAGACCCACATAATAGGCTGAGCGATTTTCCCTATAAAGATGAAATTAAATGATTTTTACAAATTCAGCATGGTACATAATTATTGATCAGCATCAAAATATAAATAACACTAAAATAAAAATTAACCTAGATTTGAAAATTAAAAGTGAAATAATTATATTAATACTCAACACTCACCGTTCCAGTTGGACTCTCAAAAATCCCAAGTTTTCTTCCTTCCAATGCAGTAAACAGTGCTCTCATAAACTCCAGCTGAATTGGGTACGGGCTAAAAGGAAATTTAAACTCTTCTGCGTCCGCTGGAGGTTCCAAAGTCTTCTCAACAACAGGAATTAGCTTGTTTGCAGAAGTCATATTTTAAAATGAAAGCAGTGCTTCCCTAGACCCCCCTATTCCCTACCACCAGAAATGAAATGCTAAAATAGAAAGGGTTAATTGTTAATTGTTATGTTAATAATTATGTTATGTAATATTACTTACCTATTATGTACAAATTATACAATGCCACGTTGCTCAATAGAATATCACACTCAAGTACTGCCTTAATCGTGTCTCAGGACTAAGGATAAAGAAAAAGAACCTGGCATCTGACACGACACATGACACTTGGCTGGCAATCGTGACACAAATTAAACGACAAAAAATTAAACAATTTTTTAAAAAAGAGATGACGATTTAGTTGGTTGACACCTGGCAGTAAACAAAAGAAGAGCTGCAAGCAGAATGCACGAATGCAGACTATGCAGAGGCTGTCATCGCGGGCTGTAGAACTTTCCTTTCTTCTTTCTTCGGCTAAACATGTGCTCGCTCTTGCTCCTCCTGTTTTTGTTACAGCTCCAGCTTCCTCCAGGCTCCAGCATTAGCTCGGCTCTGGCTCTAAAGCTGAAATGACATGTTTTTACAAAATATTGGGGCAACGTGAGCATGAGCACAATAATTACTTGTTACATAATATGTACTTCTTTCTACCCATACTTGGTTGTGTGCGAGAACTGCGAGGAGAGATCGTATCGTGTTGGTCTGAAGTCTGAAACTCTGAAAGCGGTTTGTTAGTGAGTGAGCACAGCTGTTGTTTTGTTGATTGTGTGGGAAAATTGTAACTTATAAATTGCAAGATCAGAGACCAACAGTTTTTGAAATATCAAATCAGTTGTTGCAATCAAATATTACAAGTTTACTAAATAGAGTCTTTGCTAAACTAAATAGAGCAGGTGTTTTAATATAAAAAGTTATTAAGCTTTGTCGAACAAGTAGAGAGAATTCGGAAATTTTGACAGACAGATCAAGATATTTGTGCACTTCTGTAGACTTGGAGTATAGACTAATGTAGTTATGAAATGAAGTATGATAAGTATGGACATATTTTGACATAAAATAGGAAACTCAAAACTCGCCAGAGGTTAGTTGGAGTAATTGGTTGAAGATGGATATCATAAAGAAGGAGATAGAAAGAAAGAGGAAACAGCTGGAGGAGGCGAAGTTAGTAGACAGTAACAAAAAATATTTTAAGAGAGGGGAGTTAATTGCAAAGCATGAAGAGGAGTACTTAAAGCGACATGGGCTTCTGAAGACGGACGGTGCACCCTCCAGTTGCAAACGAAGTTCGTCCACAGATCAGGAAGGAAGCGAGCAAAAGGTAAACAAACGGTGAAGAAATTGCCAACTCTCAATTAGGATATATAATAATACCCACCTAAATGCTTTTAAGAATGTAGAAGCCTAGAAGGATACCTCAAATGCGTAAAAGTATTGATGTTGATCGTGTTGAATTGATGTTTTAGAGTGGAGATTCCAGCGCTGCAAGCGAAGGCAGAATCGATGACTTACCCCAGCTGTCCAGAAGGGAAGTGATGCGAAGATTACGCGAGAGAGGGGAACCAGTTTTAATCTTTGGGGAAACAGAAATGGAGGCTTTCAAGAGACTTCGGAAACTGGAAATTTTGGAGCCTGAGGTGAACAGAGGTTTTAGAAATGACTTCCAGGCAGCTCTGGAGCAAGTTGATCAGGCATATTTGGAAGAGATACTGAAGACCACAAAGTCAGACTCGGGGACTGGAAATGATAAAAAGAAAAAGTTAGGAGATGTGCATGTGTCAGAAGACGAATTTACGTATGATGAAATTGTCGCAAGAACAAAAGAGATTCTGACTAGTGTAAACTCAGATATGGAAGCGCATGCAAAAGTCATGCTGCAGTTTTGGAAGTTCCTGTTGAAGTCTTGGGGGAAAAATTTGAATTCTAGACCAGAAGAAGAAAAGTTAAGCACGAGGGGGAAGTTGGCGTCAGCTACCTACACACAAACTCAGGTGAGTATAGGGCTTCAAATAGTCCAAGACCGGATTGTCAAATCATTTTCGACTAATTAATTTGTATGTTTATTTTATGGACTTCATGAATGTTTGCTTGTGTGAATCTACAACAGGAATACCTACGACCCCTTTTTCTGAAACTGAAGTCAAATAAACTATCGGACGATATTTTGGAATGTTTGAAGGATATCGTTATGTATATGCTTGATAAGAATTACATACGAGCAAATGATGCGTAAGAATAAAAAACATTTTATCTAATGTAATCCAAGTGTAGCTCTTAGCTCACTCATAGTAATATACTATTTTCATTTGCATAAAACCTATTTAGCTTAAGTTTCTATTGTTTAATTACTATACGTAACTTTCATATACCTTTAATGCTTACTTGATTGCATTGTTATGCCATGTAAAACTAATTTTAATCAACAGCGTTAACTTGTAATTGTACTTACATATGAAAATCTTAATAACAGCAGCAGTATGCAAACCTATATTTGTCCTACGAATATATGGTGAATAATATACGATATTCCTAAAATGATCATTGATTGCGCTAATTCTAATATTGCTACCGTTCAATTTTCAGACTAATGACAAAATGCCAGTATATATTCCCAACTGCTCCATCGAGGTCTGTAGAGTATGTCCCGGAGACTGTTGTTGGATCATAAAATAAATTTGTTTTATTAATGTAATTATTACATAATGTGACGTATATATTTAGTAGGTAATAAAATTTTGCATTTGATGTTTTACTTCGCTTTCATATAAAATGTATTAAGAACTAGTATTAACAATAAAAAATATATCTGAAAACAGAAAAGAAAATACAACTTACTTTTACTTACACCCTTTTACGTCTGACATACCTA
>JAHZND010003984.1:0-21230 GCA_027744115.1 Acrocyrtus sp. NNG-2020 | reverse complement strand
CACGGACGCACGGACGGACGCACGCCGAGCAAAACCAATACCTTGTAAGCAGCTCTGCTGCTTGGTCAAGCTAATAAACATGCACATATGTCTTGTAGGTAGGCGCTGCCTACTAGGCAGGCACAAGAAGTGTGAGAACGTGAGAAGAGGAGTGTCCAATTCCTCATCCCAATTCTTCCGTGCTTTTTCCAGGATGGGGTATGCAACAGCATACAAAATCATACCGTTGTATACCTACTATGAAAAGCAGATTCCGCACTCTTCGTACATCGTACCGTGGCCGTCCGTAGTAGCTTAGCCCCCATAAATTTACAGATCAGCGGCGTGCTAACTAGCAATACTAGCTAACTAACTAGCTAACTAACTTGTGGAACACAATCTGAATACGGTGACGCTGACACTAAATTGCTACCGTCACAGTATCACCTACCCCTGCCATAAAGTTTTGCTGGCGTGACAGTAGCAATCGGATCGCTTGCCTGTCACGTGACTTACTGTCGCGATTTACTGTCAGCGTACGATTTTTCTACAGTACAGTGCGATTTCCACAAGTACCTAGTGTAATCGATTCTCACAATACATATAATGCATCGTAAAATAGGAGCATACAGTAAATAGTACAGTACAGTGTGAAGCAAGGAAGCAACTAGAAAGGAAGCTCGTAACAAATCGCCAACAAATCAAAACAGCTATAGCAAGTTGCAAATTTCCTGCTCTGCTTGTCTACAATGCTTGTATGTTGTGGCTTTCTGAGACAAGCCAACAGCCAAGGAACACGGACACGACACACAAACGACGTTGCGTTTTCTCTTCTTTCTGTCAGTTCTCTTTCTCTTTTGTAGAGAAGACGACTTTTTTTGGAAGCAATAATCGGAAATTATTACGATTTATATGGGTTCGAATTTTCGATTAAACTATTAAGTGACTGGATTCAGGTGGGCAGTTGCCGCACTAATTTGTTCCGAATTTATACTTATACGCTGCGTTTCGTAAACAACCTTCATAATATTTGACAGTAATAAATTTGTGCAGTCAAGAGTTAAACTAAATTTGGAAATTGAGTTGAAAACTTGAGAAACATGGATTTAAGCATGGGGGGTAAAAGGGAGAGAGATGAGGTTGATTTACAGGTGCCTCGTGCAAAAAAACCTAATCTTGTTGATAATGAACCGCAGGCTGGTGATGAGGTGAAAAGGGCGGAAGACCTAAGTCAGTCTGTTGTGACATCTAAGAGCCGCTCTGACGAACAGAATTTCAAAGATTTGAGTGGCTTCAAACTTGGCTCTGTTTTATCTAACAGAGCGGATATAAAACTCTTAACAGTAGAGGGCAAGTTTCAGGATGGACAGTCAGCTGTGGTAATTTTGGACAAGAAACCGTTCACGGAAGCAGACCTTGAATACCTGTTTTCGGATAAAACCAGGCTAAATCAAATTTTTCAGAACGATATTTATGGAAATTACGATTGTTTTCCTGCTGATAAGTGTGCTGGTTAGTTTGGTGGATTATTAAGATTATTTTTTACTAAAATTATAAAGTCAATTATGTAGATTTGAGATTTATGTAGTTTGCAATGTAAAACCGATAGCCATCAAAGCAACAGTTGTATATCCCGCTACGCAGAAACACATTGAGAAATATATCGTCCAAGACAGTTTCCTCATTCTAGAGACCCCTGACATCTATAAACAAGTGACATTGCCATCTATAGAGAGCTCGCAGTTCAACCTTCAGGTTAGATTTTCATATTTGCCACTAGGAAACATATCCAGCGGGCAGATTATGATTATTTATTTTTTGTGGTAATCGAGGGCGTGTGATTGTTCACTTTCCTTTTGCTTTAACTGAATATCAGTGTCTGTAAACTGTAAAGCAAATTACTTCTATTAAACTTAATAGCATTCTGCTCGGTGTGTTGTGTCTTTCACCTTGTTAAAGATTTTTTCGTTTTCGTCGAATGTCGAAAGAAAATTTGTTTTTCCCACACCCACACACCCCTGCTGATTTCCCTTAAGATTTCTCTGTATCGGTATTTATTTCGTTGATTTAACTTTTGAAATTGAATTGAAATCATTTATAATCGTAGTGGGTTTTTAACATCCTGGAACACAAGAAGGAAGCGGATAGAATTGTTTACGAAGACTCCAATCCTCATATTGGCTTTATTTTAATTCCTGACTTGAAGTGGGACGGGAAAGTAGTGGAAAATCTTTATTTGTGTGGGATTGTGCACACTAGAGGAATTAAATCTATTCGAGATTTGACTGCAGATCACCTACCATTGCTAAAGAATTTGCTGAAGAAAGGAACGGTAAGTGGCCAAATAACATGAATTAGGATTTCTGTATTCATTTATTATAAATTACTAGATGTTGAAATTTTGGCGATGATTTGTAGGATGCTATCAAGGAAAGATACGGATTATTGGGATCTCAACTTCGAATTTTTCTGCATTACCAACCATCATATTATCACTTACACGTTCACTTTACTCATTTACACAATAACCCCCCAGGTAAGCTTTAGTAAATTTTATACTTTACGTAAGAAAAAACAAAATTTTGCATTTGCAATTCACGTTAAGTCGTTAAATGTAATTGTGATTTAGCTACATATTTTATGATCCTTTATACAGGAATTAACGCAGAAAGGGCACACTTGTTGCAGACGGTCATATCAAACATTGAGACAAGCCCTACTTACTACCAGGACACAGCTCTACCATTTAGACTGTACAAAAACGATCCTTTATACCCAAAAATTTGCAAGTTTGGCTACCATTTCTAAGCTTTAAACTCGAGTCACCTTACCATTATCATGGAAGTTACCGAAAACGTCAGAATATTTGCTGAGAACTTGAACAATTTAAGGGCAGTTAATTTTTATGTGTTATTAGCAGATGGTATTATTGTAGATATTCATAATTTGCCTCCGCTTATCATCAAGTCGAATGTAATAGAAATCCCCAAACTTGGAAAGTTTAAGATAATTTTAGATGAGATAACCTTACAAGACTGTCCACATTTGACTCCACGAACAATTGATAAAAATATAATGTCATATAGGTTGCTAGTAAAACCCCCATCCAAAAACGGCTCTGCAGCCGCAGAAATTATTTCCTACGTCGAAAAAATCATAGATGAGGGAGCTAAAAATTTAGTTAAAAACTCTATTAATACTGTTGCACTGAAGGAGGGGACTCTGTATAAAATTAGATGCAGGTCTTGTGAGAATTTTTTAACTGATGACATCAAATTTGATAGAATTAGACCTTTACCTTCAAAAAATTGGTTTGAGTATGCCCATGAACTCTGGTACTGTCATCCGCCACAGCTAGAGCAAACTCAAGGCTTACCGCATGACCCTTCAGTGGGACTGAACAAAATTACCTTAACCGACGCCACAGACAGTCGTACCAAATCAGTCGTAGAACTTTTAAGCAGTCCCGCTATAAACTATTGCTTTTACGGACCCTGTAACTGGGCAGTAAGTAGAAGTGTAGTACAGGGTATTGCTAAAGGCGATAAACTGGAGAACTGTCCTGTATATAAAGCAGAATGTGCAAATTGTAAATGTGAGCTAGGTAGTTTTACTTCTGAAGCTTGTGCTAAATTTTGGGATTATGCCGTAGAATGGATGGAAATGTCGAAGAAAGATGTCGCAATATCTCTATATGATCCAACCTTAGCTGCCCCAATTCCCGAAATAGTGTTGAGACGAGCAGAAACGAATTTTAAAAGTATTGTTTTTGCGACGATTTATGAGCTCTCGGACCATCCTACATTTCGATTTACTGTCAGCTCGACATTAAAAGGGAACTCTGTTTTTCTTTGGAACATTGATAGAAATCTTTCAGTATACCAGCTGGAGTCGATTCCAGCAGAGTCGGACTCAACCATGCTATTCAAAAAAGTTAAGGTAGCGAAATTTTTCTACGCTGTTAAGAGGGATGACGTTCTTCCACTTAGTGACCCAAAAGAAATCCAAATTATTAACGAATCAGAGCAAAACGAGCAGAGCATTATCACTGTTCCGGACCCAATTTTTAGAGCGGGAATTCAGTGCTTGGAGAGATCTTCTGTGATGTATTCAAGACAACGTCACACTCTGCAATGTGGTTACCTTGTTTACGATGTGTAACAGCTTTGACAACTTTATTATTTTTTTTGAGAAACCGACTTTTCCATGAAAAAATCAGACACTAGTTATTTACTGTAGTAAGTTCCTTGATTACTTTACTACCCACCGGTGATTGCAAATTAGCAGATGATGTTTCGCGAGGCACATGCGCATGAGGATTGGAGTCCATCTCCGAGTATGCATTATATCAGGCTAGGCGTGCCTAAGGATACCGAATAAACCTTTTGTTGTCACATATTTCATATATACATGCAGCATAGTGAATACGCGGGAATCACTAACCATAACTAATAACCAGTAACGAATTTCTTATGTTAAAATTGTGGAGATACATTGAATATGCCCCTTCATGAATAATGCCCCCGTGTTTCTTATATGTACCTACTAGGTATATGGTTTTTTCATTGTGAAATTAACTTACATTAACTTGAAGCTTTGTATTTATTTTCTTATAAATATACACGTCTAGAAGAATACACTGTTACGTATTATTTACATTGATAATAAAAAATCACAAAGTATAAATATTTTTGTATCTACTCAATTTCATTTTGCTCACTGGTTAGTTATAGTAGAGACCTTTTCGAGAGCTTCTGTGTAAAATCCGTTAAAGTTAACACGGTATATAATATTGGCCACTTTTGTTGACTGGTTCGGATCCTGAACAATATTTGAAACTTCTCTAAGAAACTCTACTAGTTTTCCATTAAATTGATTGGATATATCGAGTATGCTTAAATTAGAGGTTGTAATATTCTTGTGGCTTCTGAGGTCTGACTTTGCTAGGATTTTATCCGCAAATTTTAAGCAAATGGTAAGGATAGTGGTCATCTTTCCTAGAGAGGAACGGCTTGTAAGCATAGAGTCAGTTAATATGGAATTCACCAAATCAAAATGGCACGTTAGAACTTGGTCCACATTCGTTACTTTTGACATGGTGGATAGGAAAATGTGCCATGCCGGCTCGATGACCTGCATATAGTTGACGTAAGTTTGTATTCACAGTTAGAGTTACTACATGTACTTTTATACATAATTACATATTACATTATTATATATACTTATACTGTGAGTGTGGCTTACCTCAAATGCCATATAATATTGAAGATTTTGTACAAAGTTCAACATTTTTTGGCAAAGTGAAAAAGTTTGAGTCATCCCTGTGTTATTCTTGTTATCCAAAACCAAATTTTTCTTGGATTTGTTGGCAATCCATACCTTACAAAGCCGTCTTTCTACGTGCTTGCAAAAGAACAGTTGGCGAAATATCATTTGATAACACGTGATAGCGCGAGTGTTGAGAACTAGTGAAATTGGCCATTGAACATCATAGGAGAATGAAAATCCTTCGACACCAGGTATGGAATAGTTAAAATGATTGTCCGCCTAATTGAGTCAAGGATTTCATTCAGTTATACAACGCACTGACCATGACCGGATAAATTACCACATTATTTTAGTATTCGACTTACAGAATGCTCCAAGGGTGTATTAATTGCCATTATGTTCTTTAATTGGTCTGCGATTCCAAATGGGAAAAGTTTAACTCGAACATTATCTTTGTATGGATCTGCAGATGAAGAGGATGTCCGAAGTGCTAACTCAAGCAAAGATTCTAGTCGTACCGGATTCAGGTCATCGACTTGTTTGCACAACTCGTCCTCAGCGAGATCCAAAAATTGAACAATAAAGTCACCCTAAAATACAACATTTCATATTCTATTAGTATTGTATTTCATTCATTTCATTGCATATTAATGGCATAGCTAGCTTGTCTGAGATGGACTGTACATTTTTAAAAACATGGCATAATGCGCGCACTAGCAAGGTAGAACCAGAACAGGTGAAAATGAAAAGATGTATGTCCTTATTCGTCCTACTTTTTTCTCACGGTGAGAATCTCACCGTTCCGGTTTAGTTGAGTCAACGCCAACGATTTCGTCATTCAACTAATGAACTGATATTTTTTCGTAAATCTACCGTCCATTTCAGAAAAGCACGCTATAATGCTGAAAAAGAGGAAGGTAAAAAGTAGCCATGTATATAACGTGATGATACCTGATCCATTAATAAATAATGTTTCACAGATTGAAGTCTTCGCATAAGGTCGTACTCATTTAGCAGAAGATCCAGCAGTGTTTTACTGGCGAATGAGTATGCATTCTCGATTGCAGTTACATAAACTCGTTCATGAATGCTATAGTTAAGTCGGGAGGCCTGGTTTTGGACAAAAATTTACATTTTAAGAAAAGGGGATTTTGTACTTACTTTCGATATGTAATGCAATGGGTAATGTTGAATTTCTGTGGTATTAACTTACAACCATACTGACATCCTTTCCACACTCTCTAATAACATTTAAATATTTCCCAGCCTTTAATATCTCTGTCATCATCTTCTGCAGAAAGCAAGGACATTTGTTTTCTTCAATATGATACCGCTTCTCCCAGTAATCATCACTTTGTTCCATGGTTCCATCTCCCTGATCGTTGTCCACCACCAGGAATTCCAAAAATGGATCTGAAATCAGCCCCTTTATTGAAAAAGTAGAAGCATTTATATTAACTTCGATTAATAACTCCGGTGGAGGTACAGAAACGGTGGATAACAGCAAAAAGGAAGGTCTTCTTTCTATATTAGAAACTTGATATAACTTTAGTTAATTTCGGAAATTAGTTTGTTAAAAGTAGTTCGGTTAACTTAGGTTAAATACAAAAATGATAACAGTAACAGTTTAGGTTAGTGCAAGATTGATGATTTTCCTTAACAATATCGGTTCGGTTAGCATTTTGACTTCCTAGTAAAGACCCCCATATTTGCTTTTTTTATCCACCGATCGATACTCCGTACCCTGAGCAATGGCTCCATTAAATGCCATTTCGTCGAAATGGCATTTAATGGAGTCATTGCTCAGCAAAGCATATGATCACGAAATGATTTCGTGATCATATGCTTTGTTCTTTATGAACTACTGTCTACATAAATATAATACTCCATGAAAGCAATACTTAGTATTGTTACTAATTACCCGATAAATCCACGATTCTAAAATGGTAAAATAGGGTTCAGAAGCCTTTTGTGCTAAACTTTGAAACAAATTAGATAATGTTTCATCCGCCATCATAGTAGTAGCCTTCTCATGGAGAATTGTGAGCACAGATCCCCCCGACAAATCATTATCCTCTATATCTGTTACCAAAGAGCTTAAAACGGCAAACGCTTGCATCGTGGGATGGATGAAGAACCACATTTTTTGGAGTGTCAATTCGTTCTAGAGTGTTAAAAATGAAGGGCAAGCTATAATTTAATTTATCACTTTTAGAAGGGTAAAGATGCACTATGGATAATACGTACTCTTACTCTTGTTATTTTATTTTTACCTTTTGGTGAAAGCTCTCCAGTTGCGCAATCATAATAAAATATTCTTTCATGATACTTTTGATAGCAGCACATAGAGCTTGATTAACTTTTCCATGTTTGAAATCACAATAGTTCTCGACATAATGAGTTACAGTGTAGTAATATACCGCAAGTTGCGTTATTTGCAATGTAAGGTCTCTCACGGATTGCTCTACACGGCCATCAACCTAAAACAAAAACAATCATCACCTTACTTCACTTCACGAATAACCAGCACCAGCAGCATAGCATGATGCATTCACTCCTGCACTCCTAAAAAATTAAATGTCTCGGAGGCTGCGGATCAGAAGGGGAGGGATAGAGGACGAATCTCCTCCATAACCAGCATAACCTGGTTGAGGAGGAGATTCCCCACTTCGCAACATTATAGTACAGTATGAGCATCTGTTATAAACAACAACCACAGTCTTTAAAAAATACACGTTGTTCCATGTTATCCTTGAAGAAGTTTAGGGAGGGATATTCTAATCCTCACTTCAATTCCGCTGATCCACAGTGATTCAATAAATACAATTTAAAGTCGCTCAAACATTATAAGAAAGTCAGCAATTTTGTCACCAGGCGTCCTTACCAAAAACTGAATTCCTCGAGGTGGTATTGCTTGTATAGTTATCAATGATCCTTCCGATCCGCACAAGATGTACAATAATTCCTGTAGGAGCATTTGCTCCTGCTCCTCAGACGATATATTATCTATCCACAATGATGGTGCTACACCTCCGCCGTCACTAGCACTTTCAGTAGATTGAGGATGACTGAACAAAAAATTACGCGTGCTGTACCATCTCGGAACTCCGAAAACTGGACAGTTCTGTTGCTCGTCCATACTGTCGAACCGGGTCTGCCTGACTCCTACAGACGGAAATGTCAAGTTTGTAGTATGTGGCCCTCTCCAATTTTTGCTCGAAGGAGGATCCTTTAAAATCTTCAGTGACATATCAGACATCTTATTCCTCAAGAACTTTCAGAACGTTTGACCATATCAAAAAGGAAAAAAAGTTGGCACTTCAACCTGTAAATACACAAAAACTACAAAATTTCGATACTTTACAACGACAGCAGAGAACACAAGAAGGAGCCTAATAAATAGGCTCTTTTTAACGAAACAAAATTAAAATCTAGATTCTTAGCTTAAGTTGCATCTGAAATATTTTCATTATTTTCGCACCTATTTATTATTCGAATTGTGCACTGCACTGGCCTTGTGTTCTCTTTCTCTACACTCTGACACTAGCTTCCTTCCCGCCGACAAAATATTCGCAAATATTCGCTGGCATTATTGGCTTTCTGTATAAACTGCTTAAATAACAGCTCCGTACTAGTACTGGGGTATTATGAGATTTCAATATGCATGTGTAGCAGGGTCGAGCCTGAGCCTACCTACACTACACCCCATTTAAACGTCTATTGCGTAGCTGGCAACTCTTAAGCCGAGGTTTGCTTTTGCTTGCCACCTGCATTGTTTAGGTATGTATGTTATAAAAATAAAAACGTTCTGTGTTCATAACCCAACGCCTATATTTCCAAAGGAGGAACTTGAGCTGAGCAGAATGAATGAATGAAAGATAATGGATTTCAATAAGCCTTGTATGTTGTATGTAGGCGTGTGTCAAAATGAAAGTTCGTACTCAGCGGATCCAATTTGACAAGAATATTTGTAATTATTGACAACTTTTGGCAAAAAATTACTTTGATCTAACCTAAGGTATAATAAACTTTTTGTAGTTGTCTTAAAAGTTGTTTTTAATTGGTTACGTTAGGTTCGGTTACATAGGTTTGGATAGATAGGTAGCATTGTACCGGTAGGTGACATACGAAGAAGTGACTTGGGTAGGTAGGGCATGTAGGTTAGGTAGGTTTATTGATAGGTACAAGTGTGCGCGTAGTTATCAGAAAAAAGTGTTGGAAAGTAGGAATTGGAACAGCATTGTGCTAGGTAACATACATATATTCCCCCATCCCATCGCCTTTAACCACAAATCCAAGATGGGGCTATCTTTGACCGATTTTAATCAAAATAGTGGCAAATAAAAACGCAATGACAGCGTTTTGCACAGTTAAGGAGTAGACCACTGTGAATAGTGCAATTAAATTTAGCTTCTATTTAAATACCACCAAAAATGTTTTTGTAAAGATTAATTGCACAAGTTTACCCTCTTCTTGCCTAGCTATGGACACTCTGCTGTCTGTCACCAGTCACCACTGCGACCTCAGTCTCCCTAACGAGTCTCAACTATAGATGCATGAAGTAAATGCAGAACCGAGTCATGAGAGAGTGCAATGGTCTCTCTAATGTCTAGTGCTTTGCATACTTAGGGAAAGAACAAGACTACAGCACAAACATTATGATGAGATAGTAGGCTACTTTCCTTTTCTCTTACATATCTATCATATAGGCAAATATGGCAGAAGCTTTTCCGTAAGTCACAGCAAGCTAACATTCTCTCTCTCATCACTCTGAGAGTTACGTGGCTCAGCGTAAAGGCTTTTGTCGAACAGGCGTACGGTCGGGAGTTCGACCCTGAGCACGGAGAAATACTTTTTGAGTTAGATATTTTTGCTTTTCGACGTCCTATTGTTAATAAAAAATTATGGATTGTGTCACCACCACACAAGAAGGTGCAAGTACAGGTATAAAGCCACTGGCTACTGATTTTTAAAAATAGCTCAATATGTACTCTATACTACTATTTCTAGAAATTGGCTCTGTATTTCCACGAAAATACAAATTTATATCGCCATTTACTCACGAAATTCCCTCCGTTGCTCTAATTTTGCTAAAATTCATAATTTTACGCAATTTGGAGGTCCTGCATCCGAATATCAAATTTAAATATCTTACCCGCGATCGAATTTTTTTTAAAAGTCCACGTTAATCTACAATTTGGATTTTGGAGCACTTGCACTTCAGGTAAAATATTGAATTTCATAATCGGAATCTCTCAGATTTGGGGAAAATGATTAGCAACTTGGTAGCATAATTTATTATCTTAATATTTCTTCATTTATTGGGTCAATAGTTGTCCGTAAATAGTAAACGTACCTACACTCAGATTTTCTCAAATAAAAATGCTCGTAACAATTAATTAAGGTATGTAAGTGAGAAACCACCTCCAATTGCTATGCTACTATACTCCATGTGTCTATACTGCTTGCTAGGTGGTACGGGCGTTGAATTCTCAACTCCTTTCGACTGGTAAACTAGTACATATATATTTATATTTATTAAACTCAATTGATGATTATTCTCATAGTCAGATGCGATATGTATGTATGTATGTATGTACTTGTATACTAGTAGTAGGTATGTAGGTATTTTACGTATTTCACTCGTTCGTGTTTGCTACGGTGTACGGTGCGGTGCTCGGCTTCGGACAACATACAAACAACAGAGTAGAGGTAAAACTACGCTTTCCTCTATTCTCTCTCATCTTTCTCAAAACCGAGCCTGAACCTGAACTGGTCCATTTTGTCATACGCGTTTTATTGCCCAACACAAGAATTTTTGCGCTAAAACCATAGTCTCTTCCGTTGCGCTGTTATGTTCGTGTTACATTATTACATACAGTAAGTAAAGTATGGAGTTGTTCCTTCACAGTGAAGGGTTTTCACTTCACAATTTCACATTCACACCGCGCCGTCGTATTCTGCAATGAAAATACAAAGTACTGTATTGCAGAATACGACGGCATGAGATTGAGATTGAGCAGTCCGGTCAGCACAATATCTAATATGAAGGAAATGTGTACGCCCCCAGCATAATTTGCTATATGCGCCGCGACGTTGGCACAGCACACACCGCCGACAGCTGAATGCATACGCCTCTCCCTCCCGTACACTAACTTGCCCACTGTGGGCCACTCTGGTCTAGTGTACATATACGACAATCCGGAAGGGTGTATGTATATATTATGGATGGAGATGGAATGGAGCCGATGGAGGAGTGTGGGTGGTAGATCCCTCTCCTCTCCCTTTTCCTGTGTTGTAGATGCGTACATATTGTAGATGTGAACAGGCAAGGCTCGGACGAACCATGCATATAGGCAATAGAACTATGTACGTACGTAGTTACGTACTATATATGATATGTAACTATTTTTAGGTACAACGTTTAGCATAAGGTATAAAGCTTTATCAACTCGTCTGCCATAATACATATATGCAGTATGCACACAAGAACTACCAGCAATCCAACAACCAAGTAACACTAGTACACTGCTGCACTATTTAGTTATACTACTTTGCTTAGTAATAAAATAGTCCTTTCACCTCTATGTCTATGTATTCAATGCATATATGTGTATTGTATGTGAAACATTTTTATTAATTGTATATTTAAGGTGGTTAGCAGTAAATACCATTTAAATTTAAGGGAGCTAGCTGCCTACTTCTGTGTCTATATACAGGAATAGATGTAGTTTTTTTGGCACATCAATTATTCCGTTCTTAATATCCGAGTTTGCACCAAAGAAAAAAAAGAAAAACTATTTCATATTTTTCTTAGGGAGAGGAACATTCTAGTGGTGATACATGGAATAAAGTAGTAAAGGAGTGTACAAAGGATATATCTAGAAATTAAATGGTGACAAATATCCAAGTTCTTCACACAGGTAAACCATTTACTGCTTAATTCTTCTTTTAAATAACGCTAATTGTAAATGTGAATAGATGAAGGCGGGGTGAGAAAGGTGGAAGTAATTTTGATTTTTGATTATATCAGTCTACCGGTCCACTTTAATCACCGTGATGTGCTCTTGTATAAACAATAAACAGAATTTAAAACTAATTTTAAAACAAACTAAGCCAAGCAAAGATTTGCTGCATTTAAGTTTGGGGATTGCATTGCTTCCAGAAAGTTGTTTTCAATTCGAAGTTCCAAAGTCCCTGCACTGTCATAGGAAGAAGGACATAACCCACTAGATTTCCAGAGACTGTTTCGGGACTGAAAGGGTAAACATTTCGAAATCCCGTTGTTAGCTAGCGTCCTCATTATTCAGTGCTCATTTTCTATCGCCAATTTTGTAACACGAAATTATGCAAGGCAACAGTTCGCGTGCACGACAAGCAAATATTTAGGAGAGGAAAGTTAACAGTGCAATATTAGCGGATTTTGAAGTTGTCATGGAGTAAATTTACCCTTTTGGGAATCGTTAGACGGGAACGAGCACATTAAATTTAGCGGAAGTATATCTTTGGAATGTCTGAAGAGGCGGATGTTTTACTGACGGAAAGAATCGTAAAAAACAAGAATGCAATAAAAATGCATGCTGCTTTGAGCTGTCATTATGGCAGAGCAGTAGAGGTCGGTTAAAATTTTGAATTTAATTGCTGGCGCTGTGATAACTAATATGTCAGGTAAAATCTTGTTTAAAAATTCCTTCCATTTGTATGGGAACCGCCTCAGAAGTATCGGTGCGAACATTGTCAGGGCCAAGGGAGTGAGTGAGGTTGTTAACTTAACTTAGGTTTTGTTGCATTGCTTTAGAGATTAATGAATAAAGTAACAATATGAAAGCAGTAAATGTTGTTTGATAGAATAACAAAAAAATATACATGGAAATCCAGTAGGCTTGGCTGCTTAAGAAGCCACGCTATTGAAATTGAAAAAATTAAAGAACTCTACCACTACTAAATAGAGCACCACTTCAAATTTGATTTAAAAATTCTGAGTGCTATGTTTTGTAACCTTTTCCAGTTTTATCAAATAAAATAAGGCAAGGGTACACAGCCCTTTGTTTCAAGTTGGATCTCACTGTTATAGCTGCTGCATAATTCTCCATTCAGGTATGCGAACCCTAAACTTAAAAAGAATATAGAATAGATCTTGGTAATGACACCACGAACTAAATATCTCAAAAATAAGCTTACAGAGTTTCATTGCTGTGTTGCTATTGACCACTAGAACGGAGACGCTAACGAACGGAGCCCTTCATTTGGGCACCACGACTGCACCCACGATAATAAACGGCAACAAGATGAGTTTTGACGGGGAGCAGGTGGTCAATACTTCTGCCGAGGATGACGACGTGAACTCTGTGCTATGGGTCGGAAATTTAGATGGCAAAGTAACTGAGGCTATGCTATATGAACTCTTCCTTCAGGTAAGGGGAAATTGCTTACATCAACATTAGGTAGGAAGTGGTATAATAGCCAATTTATCTCCTGCGACCGATGAAACATCCACTTACTGATTCACTACCCTGAGCCTAAATTTTGGAACATTTGAACCTCTCGAGTTTGGCGAAGTTGGCCTCGAAAAACCCCGATGCTCGCGAATACTATTCTTATTAATTATTCTGCAAATATTTTTGTGCGAACTAAAGGTAACCCGATAAAATGGACCCAGGTCGGCTTCCAACGTTATTTCATAAGGATATTTACTACCATTACATTTACAGTAAATTACCATTATTAATTATAATACCCAAACACAACATTTACAGCTCTTGAACCTTTAACACCCGTGACAGATGCTTGAAATCGATATCCTTAGCCACGCACGCTTACCTGGGTCTGTTACTCATGAAGAATCTCAACAAGTACAAGCTAAATTTGTTTGACATTTCTCCATCTATCGAAGCAATGGTCATCATTGACATCAAAGTTGGCTCTTTAAAATTTTAATTGGAGAAATGTGAAGCAAATTTAGCTGAAATTCATAATTTTCCCCTACTAATTTGATATCCTGATTCCGATTATGACATCCAATTTTCTCCCTGAAGTCCAAGGACCCCGGTTGCTATGGGTTTTTTTTTTTACAAATTTGCTTCTAGAGGGAAAATTTGATCGCGGCTAAGAATAATAAATGTGATATTCGGATTCAGGACCCCAAAATTAGGTAAAATTGTGAATTTCAGCTAAATCGGAGCGAGGCAGCGAATTCCGAAGTAAGGCTGGACGCAGCTGTAATTAGCAAAATGTAACGAGCAATGAAAAATATTGGGAACATAGTTAGCGTGTTTCGTATCCCAACCTTGAATTAGGTAGAGGAAACTTACGAGGAGTGTCCATAGTTCATGAAATATGATATGTACTAACTAGCCGCCTGTTTAGTAACCGAGTCAAAGAAAAAGCAGAAAGTTAAATAATAATGCGCAATGTCACATCATATAAAACTAATGGCCACAGTTAGATTGTGCGTTTGGTTGCCGCAGTAAACGTAGCTGGAATTCAACTCCGCCTGGTAAGCAGTATCAATAGATAATTATAGCTACTTGTTTTAACACTACAACTATAAAATATTTTTCAGAAAGTAAAGGAATAGTAAATACGTGATTAAATAGACTTATGGGGCCTTTATATAAGGTCTGATGGTGCAGAGTTCCAGTTTTATTCTATATATACAAACACAATAGTAAAAGCTTAGATACCGAACAACGCCCTGATCAACTTGGTAGCTTAGCTAAGATGATTCCATTATAAATCATTAAATCATAGCAACGGTGAGGGCCTTGTTTGGCACATCAACAGAATTGTCTAGAATCTAATTCTATGAAGTAGCTAAGTATGTTATTCTGTGAACCAGATTACATGACCACAAGTGGAGGGGACTTCAGGCTTACACATCCTAAATATTTGGTGGATGCAATTTTTTATAAATACAATACAGAAATCAGAGTATACGTTTACTGTTTACATTTTATTATTTTATGCAGTGTAGTTCAATTAAGTAATAAGACAATAAAGTTTAAAATAAGGGCATGCATAGAAGGCTTGGTTCACATATGTCACGCAAAATAATGAAGGGGTCTCAAGTGTGACAGACCAATCCTGTAATACTTATGCTATAATGTTAATTAGCGTGTCAATAAGGAAGCAAGGCAAAAAAATTTGCCGATTTTGCGTGACATAATATGTGAATCAAGCCGAAGAACCATTTCCGGATTTAAGGTTTACAAAGTTAAAGTCAGGTATGATAAGAAGTCAGATATCTCCATATCTAGTAGACTGGATAAAACTTTTGTCATGAAAGTGTCATTCATGACCATCATTTTTAGGTTACACTCATAAATGTATGTACGATAATGAGAATATTTTTGCAGGAATAGCAGAAAGAAAGGAGAAAGTCCAAAATTGCCTCATTGCCATCTTCTTTAGGGCTAGGTAATCTTGGACTATGAATTAAATGCAAAACATTGTAAAAGTAAGCATGTTTATGTAAATGATTTGCATAAACATAGGGATCAAAGGGATAAAGGTAACATTTACAGTAAATGTTACCTTTATCTTTCAAGTCCTTAGAGTTAGAGTGACCTCGTTATTTCAAAAAAATGTGACACAGGTCCGAGAAATCGGCATCGCCAGCGATATTGGTCAAGTTGAGCTTAAAAAATTTACCTACAATTTGAAAATCGATCGTTTTTTGACTTTTTCGATTTCGAAGTTGAACACACTCCGACCGAAAAAGTGAATGCAGGTTGGCTGGTGTTCATTGCTAAAGACTTTGTTTTTCGCCTGTTGTCAAGGTCCCGAAAACAGGACTTTGTCCACGCCATTTTCGAAACAAAACATTTTTCAGTACTATATTTAAAATGAGGGAAGGTGTTCCACATTCCAAACGGATAGTGTAACCAGGTACATATCTATCCCACTCCGAGACTAGGACTCATTGCCAGAAATTTTGGTTGAAATTTTCCATTTCTTTATTCCAGTTCCAAGCCTATAATTGAATACGCAATTAGTTGAAGTATTTTTTGAGAAATTGTTATGAAGTTACTAATCGATGGACATGGAGATACTAATGAATTATTTTTTACATTACGAATATTGTACGGTGAACTTGGTGAACGGTGATAACTAGACGAGCGTTAAAATTATTAACAAGATAGATAGGGGCTGTTGTGGCAATAGGATGATTTCTCGTTGGGTGCATGGGGTAAATGGATGATTTTAAAATGCTAGGGTGATAAATGCTATATTGCATTGATTGGTCGAGGGAAACGAAAACCTCCAAGACATATGCAATGGAAACATGACAATCATAGTGATAAAATTTGTTTATAAATTATATATACCTAAAAAGAATGATATTTAAAGTGTTCCTTTTGGTTTGTTTATCCATAGGCTGGACCAATAAAAAGTATAAAAATTCCAAAAGGGTTAGATGGAAATGGTCATAAAGGGTATTGCTTTATTCAGTTTCATCATGATGCGTCTGTACCCTACACCATTGAAGCAATGGAGGGAACAACTCTCTTTGGGAAGAAATTAAAATTGCAGCCTCGGCCTCATTCCATTCATAAAAAGGCAAGTAGCACGTATTACATATTACAATTTTATAAATAATAAATATGTTTGCAGTTTGCAGCATCATCATAGTTCTTAGATACATACTTCTCTTTTTATTTTATTTTTATATTTTATTTTATTTACAAATTTATATACTTCGTAATTGCTATACTTAGGAGAAAAGTTATTCCCCTTTTCCTTGGAAATCATGCAATATATGGAAAGACAAATACGAAATACGAGAATTTTGAAATCGCAATCGTCCCCAAGGCGATGTGGTGCAATGCTGTGGCGTTCCACCTTAACACATGGGGAACGACTGATCAACGAGTTTGAATTCCAGAAAAGCTGAATAATTTTTGCTCTCTTGTCTTTTATTTCGTATATGTATTGCATGATTTCCAAGGAAAAAAGGGGAATACTTGAGAATCTTATAAAGAGTATTCTAAAATCTTCTACAGATGTAGCTGGAAATTGCACTGATTTACTTTTAAATCAAAAGTAAATGGCAAACATGGAAGATTTATATAGAAAAACAGCGCTTGTATCAATAGAAACGAGTAAACTGTGCTATCTAGAAAGTTATGGAGTACGGTAAAACTTTGGACAAAACTTTTATTACTTTGGACAAAATGGTCGGACAAAAAGTTAACCAAGATATATTATATATAATAATCTATGTACTATGGGAGTATGATTTTATGTTTGACACCCCTCTAATGACTATTGACTTTATGCGATTCAAAACCAAGCGCGCTTCATTTGCAACTTATTTAGACTAAAATATATGCAGACTATTGCAGACCCGTATATAGTAATCACCTGTTAGCAGTCAAAATATTTTGGTAAAAAAGCCAGTCGTAATAATGGCATTCTCGAGGCTGTACAATAATGTAGGAATGGAAAAGTAACCTAACCAGGTTGCAGCTGCCAGCCAGGCCCATGAGCTGCTACGTGGTTCAGTTTGCTACTACTGTAGGTGTAGTTAGCAACTAATCGCTTTGCTACCCGGATGTTTGGCATGATACTATGAAGTTACTAAAAGTATATTTGTCTGCTTTGAAAATTGACATCGAATTCATAAGTAGTGACCGATCAACATGTTTCACTTGGATATTCTGAAAAACACTAAACCATGATGAAAAGTTGTAAAGAAGTAGCCACTTAATTCCAATGCTGATGTTGTTTTGAAACAAAATACAAATATATATTTACATGTAACATGGCCAAATGGTATCCGCTGCATTCGAATCCGAACACGGTTTTTATACCGGAAGGTTACACCATAAAATGATTTCGTTGAAAGTTGTCATCGTGCCCGCTGATTATCAATCAGTTTTTAGCTATTTTAGATGTTTTACCTAATCAGGTTATTGACTGTTAGCTGTCCATTGCGAGCGATAGTCTGATTAGTTGAAATTAAGGACTGACTCGGCCTTGCAATCAAGTGGTATCATTTGACCATTTTTTATGTAAATGTTTCTAATTTAGGCAACTCTCAATGAAACGATTCTAATCTGTAACTATTATTAGCGGGTAACCGCCGGTAATAAGTCAGATTTAGAAACCGTGTTTGGATTCTCACCCACACATTCACTCGTAATCTGAACTTTATAACTGTATATTTTCATTGTATGGAACGTATTGAAAAAAAGTCTAGGCCCTTGGAGTGCACCGCCAAAGAATAAAAACAGTAGCTATCTTTTTCTCACTTTATTACAGATTTTGGATCAGAAAAAGGCTGAACAAAGACAGGAAATCATTCAACAGCAGCAGCAACAGCAGCAGCAATGGTTTGCGGCAGCTGCTCCTTCTCAATTAGCTCAAGTCCCCCCTAACACTATGTTTGTTTATCAAAATCAGGTTTACCAACCGTATACCCAACCTAATTTGAATCTGAATATGCAAGCGATTCCTTTCCAGCCGCCGGTGGGCCCACCCCTTATGCAAATTCAGATTCCACAGCAGACAGCAGCCACTGTTCAAGGGCCTCCTGCTCCCGCACAACAAACAACTATTGTGAGGGGGAGCTATCAGGGAGGTGCACGAACGCCTGTCTCAGTTGTCCAACAGGCACATCCTACTTCACAACTGAACGGCTTTGTTCAGTTCATGCAACCATTTCCCGGAACAGCGACAACACCAACTCAGCAACAACAGCGGAATGCAACCGCAACAGCTCCTCAAAATGCTAGTGGTATACCTAGTCAGTTTACCCAGGCCACAAGTGGGCCTCCATTGTTTCAGCAACGTCATCAGCAACCAAGAGGTCCGAGACCTCCAAGACATGGTCATCATAATGGTCATATTTCAAACGGAAATCGTCTGCCCTATAACAACCATCATCAGCAACGATTCCCTCCTCCTCAGCAACAACAACAGCAGCAGCAAATACAGCATCCCCCTCCTCAACCACTTTATTTCAATCCAATGTTTCAGGGACAGTCGGTTCACGTGGTCCCCGCTGGATCCCCAGTGGATCATCAGCAGAATCATGTAGAACCTCAAGCCTACTTTAGACGACACCCACAGGCAACTTCTATGCAACAACCACCGTTACCACATGGGGTTGTTCATGCTGCTGCTAATCCAGTAACAAACGGATTCCAAAATGTCCTTTATCATTATTAACAGTTAATTATTCAATTTTTAGACTTTTTATAGAATGCTAATTTATGTTACTTAAGCAATTGAAGATTTTGTTAAATTGTGTATTAAGTCCTCTTTCGCGTATATATTTTAGCAGAATAGGGTAGTCAGAAAGAAGAGAAATCGGAAGGAAAGAACGTGTAGTCTAAACAGTAAGAATGAATAGGGAATGTGCGAACTCGAACTACTAAACTCTGAAGGAGTATGAAGTATTGAATCTACTAAGAATATACAGGAAAATGGGCGTTGAATATCTTGAAAAATGTAGAGATAGGGCCCCATTTGTCCATCCCTTTAATCCTTTGTTAAAACAACTCTTCCAATAATGTGCAATTTTGAACTGCGACAAACGGTTAACTAATTACCGATACTGATATTCTGTTCATTCATATAATACAATGCTACACCAAATGGACGTATATTTACTGCACTGTCAGTAAAAAAAGTATACTGTGCTGTGAAATGCGGTCAATCTTGTTATGAAAAAGATGAAGACCTGTGTGTGGAGAACCGCATATAACAAGTTCACTGTAAAATTATGCATTATTGTTAAGGGTATTATCCTCTCAAAAATATTGAGCTGCTATACCTGCAAGTTTATATTAGATCTCATTTTCCCGTAGACAAAGAATGATTATGATTCTTGATTATGCTTATACGTGGAATAGAACTAAGGTGTGGCTTTATTTCGAAATTTCCAGAGAAATCATCCAGTCCGTTACTCCATAATTTACTAATTAATGGAAAGGTGATTATTAATGGGTTAATATATTTTGAAACGGCGAGTGAGTGACAAAATCAAACGGGAGTTAAACAAGACGTTATATTAAAAGAATAATTTGAGTTATTAGAATTCCAACTGGTTTTTGACTGTGGTTGTGGTCAAGGCACGCCGTTGTCTACACGGGGAAGGTGGCTACGTAAGTTGACCAAGAATCTGAAGGTTTCATTGCACAACCTCTGTCTGTTCGGTGCACATAGTCACCGTGACTAAGTCACGGTTTAAAATTAAATTTGGTACAGTCCTGCAACCCTGTTGCAATTCCTGGAAATATGTAAATCAGCGTAAGTTTTAAGGAGTGATTGGCTGAATGATTAATCAAACATGATTTAGTTCCTTCGATTAAACTTTTCCTTTTTGACAAAACGTTATATGTATGATTTATTTTGCATTTACCTTATTTTATTTGCATGTTTACAAGAATAATCATTTATCGCAGAAGTAAAAGCTTTAATTTAAACATTTATTATATTTAAAGTAGCATTATTTTCACCGTAATTTAGAAAAAATCCAAGATCATTGAGTGTGATCATATGCGAGTGTGAAGTTTGGTGTTTAAAGGCTAGTAAAGCTTCACCATGCTCAAAGATCAATATGTTGAGTTAGGAGAAAACATGTTATCAGTTATAGGAGGACGACCGGAAAACTACACAAGGCAATGAATTCTGCAAGATAATAATGGGTTTGTTTATATTTGAATCTACAAACAGATATTTAAATAAAAATATGAACAAATCCACTGTATGCAGCATTGCCTAGTCCCCTTTTTCAGTAGCTTCTGCAATTGTCCGATGGTAATGTTGGAGAAATTATGCCGTTCCTTTAGTATGCTGGAATGATTTGTGCGTATTTTGTTCAAAGGAGGATAGATTATAAGTTCACGTTAGTGGGCTACTCGAGTTTTTAGGTTTCGCACGCCGAATCCGCTTAGGTATTAGCACCGTTGGAAAGAGCAGAATCTGCTTATCATCGTGCTTATCATAACTAAGCGGATCCGGCATGCGAAAATGAC
>JAHZND010003983.1:0-17689 GCA_027744115.1 Acrocyrtus sp. NNG-2020 | reverse complement strand
GGCTGGTTCCTTAGAAAAAATATATTTTTATTTTAGGTTCGCTTCCGTCCAGGGACCTCTTCCCGTTCACACTCTCTAATATCTAATAGCTCTCTACACAGGTTTCAAAGGTTATTTGAATATTACATAGCGATTGTGAATAGGACGAGTGCGACTGCATAAGGATCTTCTCAAAAAACTAGTTCCACTCATGAGGGAATTTCATAGGTGGTGTGGTGTCACGTCACATAACGAATTTATTTTTTCGTACGAATCCTCATAAGTTATTTTTTCATGAGAAGAGCCAAAAAAATGTTCAGCATTTTGGATAAAAGAATTTATGGAAAAATTTGGAATTGAGGATATCAAAAAAATAAAATATTTTTCGCACACAGCGTCGTCGAAACCTGCTTATTTCCCTTTTTCCAATTTTGTATGTGGCAAATGCAACAGTTGAAGGAGCCCGGCAGAATAAAAGAATTTTTTTGGGAGGGAATGCAAGGTGAGTGAGCTGTGTTTAAAGAAGCTCCCCGGCCACTTTAAAATTCATCTACATAATATATTATGGAAATTTAAATGTCTATCCGCACCTCGTCCTCATTCAGAAATATTTTTTCCGATGGTGGGGGTGGTTGGGAATTGAAGCTTAATAATTTAATATTTTCCCACTACATTCCACTCACTGTAGTAGATCTCGGCGCCAATAACGAGCCAAGAAAATTGATTTTCTTCGGAGATACCTACCCCAAAAAATGCTTTTCCTTTTTTTTAGAAAAGAGGAAACAGAAGAGGTGGATTTTTGAGTAACATTTTTCTCCTTTCAACTCCAAAATTTGAGCTCCTTTTTTGCAAGTACAACCCTAGCTAATAATTTTCACTTCCTCTTTCCTAAAATTCATTTGGGGAGTGTGTGTGAGCTCACTACCGTTTTTTATTTATCACGGTTCACTAACGTTTGGCTCCCTTTTTAGTTCCCTTCTCGAATCTCATCACAAAAACAAGATGATTGGCTCCTGCCTGACAGCTTGTCTCATATATCCACAAGAGAGTGGAGCAACAAACGAAGAAAAAGCATTCCCAGTTTTCTGTTTGCTGAATGCTCCCTCATAATAACACCCATCTCCTCTTTCTCCTCTTCACAATTCTCCAACTTTTCTTTCTCGGAAATCGAGAGAGAGGGAAATGTTTGAAGGTGGAAGCAAACGGGAAGGAGGGAGCACTACAAAAACTAAATATATTGTGGACGTGTGTGTTTGTAGACCATCTTTGCAGAAAAATATCTTTAATACTTTTGCACAACAATGGACTCTATTTATACAAAAAAAAGGGAAAGAGGAGCACTGGGACTGAATGATGTGAGCTGTGAGCACATTAAATACCAAAAGATTTATTGAGTAGCAACTGTACAAGGTGCATCCACAGCTTTTTTGATGCTTTTCCACAACTCTCAGATCTATCACTACGGAGATTTTTACAGAAAATCTAAAAAGACTTCAAGGGCTTTTGGTATCATGCATCGACTGTATGTCTTTGGGCTAGTTGCTCCTTCCTCCTTTGGACACTTCATTAGCGTGATTTCCTCCCAAACAAAAAAAGTGATTTGGCAGCCTACAATATGAACCATGCGTAAGCTAAACTGGAAAACTCGCTATTGAGTGAGATGTGAAAAAAAGATTTTTGTTTTTGCAAAAAGGAAAAAAAATGCAATTCCACCTTTTTTCCACACTTGTCTGGAGTTGGTTAGATAGCTGTAAGAATATTTTTTTCCTTTCTAATACACCCTTTTTTTCTTGAATAAAAAGTAACTTTTGCTCTACATTGGATGTACAAAAACTTTTTCCCCTTTCGCGTAGTCAGTTCAAGGAATAAAAAACCGATGTGGGGAATAGGACATGTTATATACCTGCAAAAGGTTCAGAGGAAAAAAAACGTTAAGTGTTTCTATTTTTAAACTTGGGGGAATTGGCACAAGACAAATTTAGTTTCCAGTTTGTCTCGATATTCCGTTTTCTCGACGGGTGGATAAGCCAGTTAACAAGCTTGGTGAAGTTTATATATTATTGAAGTCTGGAGAATAAGTCCTTCACATTTTGTGCAGAGCTAGCAGCTATGGCTGAAGTAGCTTCAGAGAGAGGCAGGCAGGGCCAAGGTTTAATCCAATTGATGGATCAATGATGAAGTAGCACTTGAACTGGGACTGAGGCAGTGTGCAAAAATATATAATTCCCCTCTTAAAGAGAATAGAGCTGTGAGCTGCTCCGTCAAATTAGGAGTCTGCCAGCTCCAGATTTTTTAATAGGTTTCCCAGATGGGGCGGAACCTTAAAGCGACCTATGAAGATTTTCTCTTCAGTATGATCAATAGCTAATCATTTTCGTGTAGTGGAATTGGCCACAAAATTTAAATCCGTTTTTCGCACAACTCCCATAAAAAACTTGTAATGAGTTTGCTCTGACGTTGCGTAAATTGTTCTGAGGAAGAAGAAAGCGCTCACAAAACACTTGTCAGATTAAATTGAGCGATAAAACGGGAAAAAATTTTTTTAGAGGAGGGTGGAAAATAAAACGAAAAGTTTTTTTTCTCTCCTTTTCCCCTTCTCCCCCTCCGTTTGATTTTACTGCTCGTTTTCACTGAGAATATATTTATACATAAAATTTATTTTTTTATTGCAGCTCAATTTCAAAGCTTCCAGTTTCATCAAAACTATTTCTCCAATAAAAGAGGCGTTTGAGAAAGTGACGAATTTTCAATAAAAAATTCCATATGCCATATATGAAGCTTCTATTTCAAGGACTATTAATAAAAGCGGAGCCTCTGCACACTCCCTTTATTGACTAACAGGAAACCCATCAAACATGATCCTAGCCCAGAGTTTTGGAGCACTTCTCCACATCCACCAACTATGGTTCCATATCCCCTCAATAATCAATTGTGTACCGGTATCCAGTTAAATTTTTAGGAGAATTTCTGGCAGCTATAAGCATAACAAGGGTGGCACATTTTCAAAGGTGAACAAATCTTATTCTAGAGAAGCAATACAAAAACTGAAAATATTTTCTCAGGTTATAGTAAAATCAAACCCATTTTTGCACTCCCTCTTTCCCTGCAGAATATTCGTGGCGGGTCCACAATATATTTTCCCTACTATTTCCTTTTTCTTTCCATCCCCTGTCAAATTGAATTGCATTCTGGATCTTTTGCCAGTGCTTTTTCCTGCTGTGTCCCGCACTAAAAATAAAAGTCGGTCGTATCTAGTACTTTAGCTGAAATAGTAATGTTTCGTGAAGCTAATACAATAAAAATGAAGTCACCGACTTTGAGTATCATACAGATTATCCTATTATGACCTACTTGCTTTTCCCTGCTGCTGCTCAAGAGCATTTTTTTTTACAAAAAAAGAGGAAGCCATATCCCGCTCAAGTTCATTACTCAACAGGGCTCTGTCACAATTTCGGCTAATTTCACGCAGCGCTCTAGCTGCTTTTCCTTTTTCTGGCATAGTTGGAAAGCGTTTAGTTGTGGAAAACGAGGATAATCCTTTAATCTTTAAATTGCCAGAATTGCATCCAGTCGGAGTGTATAGTACCTTCCCTAAAAAATTGTATTTTTTTTTCTCGACACCATACTCCGCTCTCTCTCTCTCATTTACTTTCTCCAGTAAAACACAGTTCCACCGAAACAGAAAATTACAACGACATTATATTTTCTTTGGCATATTTCTGTTTTGAAAATGCTTTAAAAAATGGTTCGTAACAGGATCTACTACGAAACATAATAAATTTATTATGCTCTCGCAAACACTCACATCTCTCCCAGTAATAGAATTAGGACGGGCTCCTCTAGAAATATATACTTTTTTGTGTGAGGGCCTATGTGTGCTTTCATATATATTTTTCTGCTGGTAGGAGATCCTTGCAAAAAAAAGTAATCTGTGGAAGTTTTCATGACGTTTGCTGGCAATTAACATGAAGGCTTGCATGTACACACACGCAGTTTATAGCAAGATAAATAGACTTTTTTTACATGATCGCTCACTGTACCAGAGCGGAGAAGAAAGTTGCTTGATAGCAGCCATCAGAAAGTAGATACTAGTCACCAGTCACTATAAGTTTTAGTCCAAGTACCTGCGACTAGGATATGACGGGTTTAGACAGTTTTCCGTTGTAGCTGTGTGGTGGGAGTGCTCTCATCATGGAAGTCAAAAACGGAAAGTGCAGCGGAGTGCCCGCAGAGAGAACCGAAAATAAAAAAAATAAACGTTCCAGCTTGCAAACACGGCCCTCATCAGCTCTATTATTCTCAGCTAAATGAGAGCATTTTTGTAACAATGGCGAGGAGTGCAATCTAAAAAACTGGATTTCGCAAATAACATCCCAATATAATTTTTTTTCTTGTTTTCTCTCCCACCACAAATAATACATTTTCTCTTTACATGAACACTCACAGTCACAAATTCAGCGCATAGCTTTACCACATATGTAGATAATTTACAATAACGCTAGAGCTATTCTTTTGTAATAATCATTTTCCAACAAATTTCCTATTAAATAACGTTTAAATTTTTTCTCCTATTGTCATCTTCGTCATCTCCTGTCAAACTCATATTACGCTCCATTCTCTTTTTTTATTAATCTTCAGGTAACTAATTCCGACGGAATGTCGTTACCGTGCGGAGTGAAAATTTCACTCTGAAAAACTCCATTATCAACTTTGTGTGTGACAGGTTAGCGGAAAAAAAGATATTACGTAAGGCTCAGTTTTCTCCCGTCTATAGGAGCTTTTGCATGTAGAAAATAATGGGAGCGGTGCAGCAATAGCAAACGGTAATGATGATGACCATGTTATGTCACGGAACATTAAAGAATCTTGTAGACATTTTTTTGGTGTGCAGTGAGAGTAGTATGCATAGTGAGGAGTGTGATAGCAACAAAAAAGAGTTGGCGGTAGTCGCTGACTCGATATGTGCCTTGTTCATCATCCGCCTGGCAGATAATTTTTTATTCGTCCATATTACGCTGTCATTCCGTGAAAGACTAACCTCACCATCACGAAATCAATTGATTCTAACGAGTCTCGAGGCATAAAATGCTAATGTGTGATATTATTAGCTGTGCATGACTTGGCATGCATGAGCTACATTACATCCTCGTCTGGAGGAGTAATGGAGAGGGTGCTAGCGCAAAAAAAAAGAAGAAAAATTCATTCCAAGAAAGGTTGTATTAGCAATATTATGAGTGTGGTGTAATAATATGGATGTGAGCGGATTTTCGGGGCAGGGAGCTCTGAAGGAGACGCCGATAATTTTTTTTCTTATCTGAAGAAACTAAATATATTCGCTGATAAAAAATGGCTTTGTTCTTTGTGTGGGTAGCGGGTCGCATTCATCGAAATCTAGACTCATTAATAATCTAGATGTATAGATAGATCGTTTGGCACTACCTCCGCCAAAAAAAATACAAATATCTGGGAGAAAGGAGAGCGGAGAAATGATAATAGTAAAAGGTGAAAATAAAATTCATATGCACAAGTACGTGTGTCTCCAAAATCCATATTAAAAAATCCCGTTATGAGATAATCTCTTGCGTAAAATACAGGGTTAGATCGAGTTGGGTTGAGTTGAGAACAGTAAATTGGGCTGAGCTGGGATGGGTGGGATTGAATTAGGCAAGGTTGGATCGAGTTAAGTCAAGTTTGTAAGGTTTTTTTGATGCTCAAAGGAATAGATAGATAGATTGTAGCTGTTAAGGTTTTACAAACAGTTGTATTTGTTCGGGGAGGAATGATTTACACGTAATGGATTCTGAGACAATGTGTTTTTAGACCACTCCGCATAAGTACATGTACATGACTCAACAAATGGGAGGAGACATGATATGTAAATGTAGTGGGTTTCCAGCGGACAGTACAACTTCTCAGCAGAAATACGTCTGCGTCTCTGCGAGACATAGACAAAGGAGGTAATGAGAATGGAAATGGCATGTGCATAAAAATACATAACAAAATTGTTTACCAGGAGTAGTGGCGACAACTAAAAACAACTTTTGACGAGCCCTCCTTTTAGTCTCTGGTAGCATTTAGAAGAGAAGAACTGGGAAAACTGGCTAAAAAAGGTAAAAGTGTGGTTTACGATAAATAGGAATTCTTGAAGTAGGGAAAAATTTAGACGCGTTTAATATGGTATCTGATATGAAAAAGGAATAATTTGAAGTGTTTAAGCACTAAAATGGGATACGCATCAGCAAGGGAATGCAATAGGGGCATTGTGTTACAAGGACGGTTTTTAAAAAAAAGGATAAAACGACGAGCCATACTCCGGCTCGGGTTTTTACTATCGTGTACCTAAAAGGAAGGTAATAGCATGAGTCGGCCTCCTTTTTGTCTCTTTTTAACTAATTGTCAACTTGAAAATTTGCTTTTGGGGAACCAGGTAGAAAGCCGGAAGAGACTATTTCACAGGTGGATAGCACGCACTAACTTTTAGTTTAGCGATGGTAAGAGCCTCTTTTTTGCAATTTCAAGCAGTTTGATTGCCCACATGAAACAAGGCGTAGGAGACATCGAGCACATAGACTGTACTTTTCTAGGGAAATTAGGATTGCGAATTTTTTGCAGTACGCTTCAATGTAAACTTTTGTAGTAATTAAGTTTGTACAAGAACTTTTTTTATTGGCAGCTCCAACAAAACGGAAGCACGGGAATAATGGCATATGCATTAGATGGGATGGGAGTTCATAAAAAATAGAAACGGAAAGTTTGCCCACATTAGAAAACACGAGTAATTTTTCTGGGATGATGGCTGTGAGTTGACACCGGGGAAATGCATTGGATTATTGAAGCTATGTTCATCGACTGGGACAACAACCATTACCCAAAGTACACAACTCGTTTTTTGCTGAAATATGTAGTAGCAGGCTTAGAAAGACGCACCCAGGCAAATAGCAATGTCATCATGATGATTAATTTGAGGCGCTTAGAAAATAGCGGAAAATAGAATATCTAGAAAAAAAGCTGTCTCTACAGCTTTCCGTGCACTTACCCTTCTCGCTTTACTCTGATATTTGAGGGCTTTCTTCGTATCTTGAGTAGCTGTTTGGACATAATCCACTGCATGCTCTACGTGATACTCAATTCGGTCAATCATTTCACCCTAGAAGGAACACAGCATTTACGAGATAGTAAAATGTCTTGTTTTGCAACTGCATATTAAAAAAAGGAGCCAGAAACAAAATGGGAGATATAGCGTCTCTTAAAAGAAAAAAATGGCTTTTATATATGTAAACTAGCGATTTAGTAGCAGCAAAAAGGGACAAAAGTACAGAAAAATATAAAATTGCTCGCTCTTCACAAGCACAATTGAAAGTAGCCGGCGGCATTTCTTATTCAGAGTTTTGTACTTTACCTGACTTTCTACAAGCATTGCCATGTCCATGAACATGTCGTGCAGTTCCCGGATTGAATTTTCTAACTTAATGATGTCCGCATGTCGGGCTTCTATGTCCGCTAGTGTCTGACGAGCCTGCTGGGTTTCCATGATTATCTGTGGAAAAGATTTTTCCCCCAAACAATTTCAATTATTATACCAATCATTCCGCCTAATTATGCCTGTCTTTTTTCGGACTGGTGAGTGCACAATCTTTTTTGCATTGATACATATTTGTATCGCAAAAAAGGAGCATCTGTCCCTCCAAAGTTGGGCGTATGTATTTAGCTGGAAAATGGAGTCTGAAATGTGGGGCTTTACTATTTTTCATGACATCGTAAAAAAAGTGCATAAAAATGATGCTAAAGCTGAGCAGTCTTCGTTCGGACTGCACATATTTAGCTTTGCCTTATTAAGCATCCAGTCCTTTCGCCCTCTTAAAAAAGTAAAGTCATGTGGAGAGGATTTTAGTTGGTGTGTGGGAGAGAAATTGCAAAAAAGGAAGATTGGTTGCACTCACTCCTTGTGTGAAGACGGCAGGATTTCCTTGTTCTATCATTTCTTCCAGCTCCTCATCCGTTGTGGTTCTCCCAGCTATAAAAATCGCAAAAGAGACAAATTGGGAATTGGGAAATGAGAGGCACATGTGTGTACACCAGAGCAGCTCAATCGTAACTATTTTATATAGTTTCGCCACGGCTGACAAGAAAATGCCAAACTTGTACGTGCATAAAGGCCTCCTCCATTTTTATGGAGCTTCCATCCTTGTCAAGGTTTTTCTTCACCGAAATATTTTTTTCCTTTGTTTGAAAAAAATATACCTATTTCGCTGAAGGGATACAAAAGGGAAAAAACTTACGAGTACGTGTAAAAATGGAGCAAGACAAGGCATAATATTAAATGATGATGATGTTAGCACACGAACTTTACGAGGATCGGGGGATGAGGTTTTCTTTACATAACAGCGGAATATAGGTGTTTTTAGCATAAATGTAGAGAGGGGGAGTGGAAGATAAGGGGAAGAGTAGTAAAAATTGTGAAGAGGACGTGAAGAAAGTGCAAAGACAAAGGAAAGAGGAGGAAAAAGCTCTTTGTCTTTTATTTTTTAGGAAAAAATTATCACTGCTTACCTTTTAGTTTCGACCGCACCTGATTTGCTGTCTTTTTAATGCCCGCCATTAGGTCTTCCAGCTCTTGTTTCATCTCTGTTTTGATTGTCAATAATAAAGATGGTTTTTATTGAGAGTGCTTTCCACACGACTACTCCATTTTAGCGTGCACGTTTTATGGGAGTTTGTTATGAGCGTGGCTTAATTTAATTTCTGTGTGCACTTGAGCATATATGTACAAAAAAAGTGGAGGGTTGGGGATCTGAAGTGGACTTACTTTCATCTGTGGTTGGCGCAGATAAGATGGCACTGTGCTTTTTCTTCACTTCCTCCACGTTATTCTGTATCTTATCAATCATTTCTCGTATCTCCTCCACCTAAAAATAGAAATAAAATAGTGGAGAGGGTAATTTGTAGGGAAACGCGGGAAATGGCCTCTTTAAAAAACGGGAACGGCACGGCCAAACAACAACTGGCAGCATTTCCATTAAAATTTTTATGGGCTTGTGAAGACACGCCCTGGAGAGAGTGCTTCAGCTCTTTAAAACAAAGCCATTACACACATTACAGCCCTAAATTTATTGCTCGCTTGCTCACAAAACAGCTCTAAAATAGGTGCATTAAAAATTACAGTTTACTGCTCGTTTTGTGGATCCCATTATTACCTCCGCGAAAAACTCCTCCATGAAGCCGTCACGACTCTCCACGGTGACGGCGACATCATCCGGCCCCACGTCGTCGTCGTCGCTCTGGGCCTAAGAAGGAAAAAAATTATATTAAAATCAAAGTCTCGAATTTCTTAAAAACTTCATCTCAAGGAGTACCCTTAGCCAGCTCACCAAAAAGTGGTCTGTCAGTACACTCTTTTAAAATTATAGTGCATTATTTTGAAGTGATACGAAGAATATTTTAGAAGGATGTCCTTCCGTTGAGACTCGAGAGCCATGTACTCTGCCATTTGCAACTCTCGTCTCACCTTTATTAATTGTCTTTTTGCGACTGGCGGGAACACAAATTTTTGCCTAGGCATTCACCGCTTATTACAAAACTTTTCCATTAGCAATGTTTTTAATGCAGCAAAGCGCACTCATTCCAGAGTCATCCGGATGAAAAAACTTGCCGAAATAAAAAATGGTGCTAATCATGTCACCAAATTATGAACACACAAAAAAAACTTTTCATGTTAAAGTAAACTTTTCGGAGCAGTTGTAGAGCAAGCGTAAAGAGTGAAAGATAAACGACACTAGAACTTCAGACTCACGATACTGCTCTGTAAACTGAAATAAAAATTATTTTACTGCTAAAAGCGAAAAGCGTCCCAACAAAGATAACGGGATTTCAGTAATTACACTAAAAGAAACATTTTCCGTTTATTTCTGCTTCCCAAAATGAAGCGCATCTTCTCCTCCCTTCAACTTTTCTGTGCAAATATTTAATTTGCGCATTATAAGTAAATTCCTCTCCATGAAACATCCTAAAAATCTAGTTGTTTGCAGAAACTCTTTCTCTCGTTTGCTAAAAAGTGCTCATTTTTTATGGTGCAGCCTCCCCATAATTTTAAATAGTAATAATAAACGCAAATGACAAGATAATTTTGAACCTTCTGGAAAAAAAGCTTTTTTTTCTTTGCAACAGGCGGAAACACTGAGTGTCCTTCGTCCTGTTGCTTACTGTAATTTATTATTTTCGGGGAGCTGTTGAAAGGGCTCCCTTCCTTTTTTACTTTTTTTATTACGTGGAAAGCATCCCAACTGCAAGATATATACATTATGGATATATATAGCCTTCTGCTAAACAGCGATTCTCCGATAATGGCGAAAAAAAGGATTTGGCTGGTTTTGCCGGTATCGCACCTTTTCAAGCGTAGTTCCTTGACTACAACACGTAATAAATATCCGACACCAGTTCCTCCCTTGGAAACATTCCTATATACCACATTATGAAAATTTTTTGCTACATGAAGCAGGAATGGAAAAAAATAGCGTGTGCACGAAGAAAAGGCACGGAACAAGGTGGTGTGGTGTGGATATCTGAGAGGACATAAAAACGAGCACACATTCCGCACACTCGAGCCAGAAAAAAAATTATTTTCCATATGATACAAGTAGGTGAGCGGATTTCAGCTCAACAGTTAGTTGTAATCAATGCATTTATGCATGAAAAGAACAGGAAGGAGTGAGAGTGAGAAGGAAAAAGTACGAGTGAAAAAGGAGAAATTTTTCTTTTCTTGAACTGTGCATATATATCACTTGCTTTGGAGCAGGTTTTTTGTTGTAGTGAAAGCTGAAGGAAGCACCTGGTTACATCGCTTACCCACTTATTATCCCATTTCCAATATGCGCAAACACAAACACGAACCTAAAACTAGACTTTTTACTACCTGACAACATGATACGTGCAAATATTATTGCAAGATTTTCTCTGCCTCCTTCCAAGACACATAAAATGAAAATGCTTTATTTCCCCTTGCTATGCTTTTTCTTGACACTTGTTTATTGTGATAATTGATAAATTGCTAGTCAGCCAGAAAATAAAAGAGCGATTCCTCAAAAGCACTCGGCTATTCCGTTTTCTCCTATGTTTGGGAAAAGCGGCTCCAAGTGGGGACATGCAACATTTAAAACTTTCAGTCTTTCAGTACTTGGAAGGTATGCGAGTGGCTTTTGCAGTAAATCCACTAAAACTAGATAGTTGCCTAAATGATGAATTTGTAAATGCAACAAATTACAGGAATTAGAACTAAATGTGCTTTTTACTTACCGCCTTCAAAGCAGCCAATCTGTCTTTCGTCATGTTGAAAATGAGGTGATGTAGTTGAAATGCTTTTTGCTAAAGTTGAACTTTTTCTTGTAGAATTTGGTTGCTAAAAACAGCACACCAGGCTACCTTTCACACAGTCTAGGAGAAATTCTTTGCTACTGAAAGTCAAGCACTCAGAAACCGGGATGAATTTTTAAAGTAGAACACATTTATAAACAATTCCAAGTTAGTTTATCACAATAGTTGTTTACGGTTTCGCTAGAACTTGCTTAGAAATTCAGTTTTCCCCTTTTGTGTGGATTTTATTGGCAGAGAATTTTAAAAGTGGTGAACTACTCAGGTTTTTATAATTTTCATCTCATCGCTAAAATTTTTTGCTTAATACTGACTCCTACGAGAAACAGTCCAGCTGTTGCAAATTTTTGCTTTTCTACAGTTACTTTTACCTCGAATGCCATGCATGGAAGTAAAACTAAAAATACAGTTTATCACCAAATTTAGTGTTAGTAGATCTCGGAGTTAGTAGATGGGCTGACAATTTGGCAATATTTTTTTCCGCTTGTGTACTTTTTTTTAGCAAACTCTCATATAGTTTCCGTAACTAGTTTAAAATTTCACTGATATTATCTACTCAGTCTCTGTGATTACTTTGTAACTTAGCTATAGTTGATATTAAAGAGTACATTTTTAGTCCCTCTGATTTTCACAGAGCTCTAAAAATTATTCGATAATACGGTAGATAATGCTGATGTGTTTCGACTTTGAAAACGCAGTCTCGGACTGTGCTCGTTACGTAAAACGCGCAGAGAGAAGGAATTATAAAGGCTCAAAGAACAAGGTTTATTTATTGCAGTGATTCCTGATATAACTTTTAACTTAATTGTGAAATGATATATTGCAGTGATGTTTAGAGAGGCACATTTTAAACAGAGTTGAACAAAACCTCGCAAAGAAAAGTAGTAAAACTTATTGCATGTTTTCCTAGTTGAGGAATTTTCAAGAAATGTTTTCGTACATTGTTTCTAATTTGTGTTTGCTTCTTCCACACTATCACATAGTAGAACAGCACAAGAAGAAGAAGAAGAAGAAAAACTCTAAGCTAAATAAACTAAGTGGGGACGATGAGTCCGCGAAGGAAAAAAGAGTAATTTTTTTCTGGCAAGGATGTAATAAAACACGCTCACATCCTCTCAAAGAAAAAATTGTCTTTTTATTTTGTCGAGGATGACTGGTGATGGCTGGTTTGGTGCGAGGAGTCACATCGAAAATGAAATGATTGCTTTATTGCCAATTTTATTGTTTTTTCAATGTGATCCTGTGCATAGGTGTATAAAGTTTGGCGAGAGTCGAGTGGTGCGGTGTGCAGATCTGTGGAACTTGATGCCAGTGTCTCCCCTCCCGCAAGATTAGTTTACATATACGCACACTTTCACTTGTTGTTGTTCTCGGGCTGTTAAAAAAATGGGAGTAACAGTCAATAAATTCCTCGCGTTCTACCTTGAGGCTGGGAGAGCACGTACAGGAAATGGTAGCATTATTTTATCCTCTCTGCTCCCTCCTTTTACCCCTAACTCCTTCTTAAGATATTTTTTTGTGGGCCAGTACAGAACGGCGGAAAAAAAGTACAGAGTGGAGGAGCTCAGAGTCTGGAAATAAAGTCTTTTTGTTTTCGGAGGAGAAAGTAAAGAAAATAAAATTCATAGTCCTACGTACTCGTCGTCCTTCGCTGGATTTGCAGGCCAACTGGTCTCTTTTATAGGATGCTTTTTTTCTTGTTCTTCTTCCCTTTTAGCTCTTATTACCCTACATATTTATTATTTTTCCTTGTACTTTTGTTTTACTCCAGCGTATGAATGGAAAATCGAGAGGGTATGTTTTTATTCGCATGGAGGAAACAAGTTTAGGATGGAGGGAAGAGTGGCTCAACAGCACAAGGCTTCTGCCCATATATCCGTGAGCAGTGGTGATAGTAGGAGCGATGAGGATTCACAAAAGAGTTTTGTGCGGAGAGCACATTTTATGTACGTTTTCCATTTCTCTCTCCTCTCCCGAATTTTTTGAGTTCACGATGGAAAAAGGACTAAGCTTTCCGAGTTGCACTTGAAAGCAGGAGAAACAGGCAGAGAATAACCGACACACAGAACACACGCCGCCAGTTACTTGCACTGTTTCGGATGCTGTTGCTTACTAAACTTTCTCTGTCGCTTGCCCTGAGTGTTTGAGTGATGGAGGAATACAGGAGCAGTGCTGTGCTCCAGTAGGTAGGTACATCTCCAGAGAAAGCGAAATGAGGGGCATACACGGGAAAATGGTGAATGATAGTGCATCCAGTAGAAGGAGCGCTGAGAGCGTACTGGAGCAGCAGCAGCGCTCGTTCTGACTTCCTCTGTATTCTTTCAATGTTGGTGGTGGCAGTGGTGGTCGTACTGCTTTTCTCCCAGTGTTATTCAACCAAAAATTGTGTATGTGCGGAGAATAAAATTTTGAAATTTGAAGAAAAAAGGAAAGACAGATATCTATATGGAAATTGAATTTTTTCCTGCTTTCCTGCTTTCCTACTTTTCTCTCGCTCCCTCGCTCTATCTTTTCGCTCTCTATTCATATCCCGACACTCTGCCCGATAGAGAACGACAAGTCGAGCAACAAGAAAGCTCCGGTTTCAGGAAGCTCTAGAAAAAGAGAGCCACCAGGCTGGAGAAACTTTTTTTTTCAAAGACGACATCGACGATAGGGATGGACAACCGCCCGAAACCAGATGACGACAGGGCATGAACTGTGCTGGAGAAGGGTGCATGGGTAGCCCAGGCGGAACTTATCGACATTGTTTAAAATCACGATCCGAACCGAACTGCTGACACGACAGTTGCCGAACCGTTTCCTTTTATATACATACAAATATTTTTTTTTACTTTTCCAGCCTGCTTCCTCCAATATCCCTTCTCACACAGGAAAGGAGAGAAACAAAACTAACTCTCTCACTACTAGATCATTACTAGTGCTATGAAAATATCCCTACAATGACACTATTACAATCATTTACTGGAAATTGGTATGCAATAATGTGATACAGACACAAAACATGTTCCTTGTCTCCCTCTCCAACTGATATACTAATCTGGGCGAGAGAGTAGGAAACAGAGAAGAAATGGAAAATAAGTGCTCATACAACCACTGACTGACACTCTCCAATGTTTGTTCCTTGTTGGTTTTTAGACAGTTGCAGCTGTCTGTGGCTTTTATTTCCAGCGCGATATACACGTAACATCCCACACTACAATATCTTTGTATGGACAATCCAGCAAATGCGCACACATTTACAGAGGAAAAAATGTTCCAAGCTCAATTCTCTCTATTAGATTCGCCCTTTTCTTCTTCCAGCAGCCCCTCTCTCCCTCACTCTCACTCTCTTTACTTTCTGGATAAAGTTTTAGTGCTGGAATTGAATATTCATATACATAAAATTCTCATAAGAATGGAGAACGCAAATAAAAAGCTAAATAGTCCTCGGTATGGCGCTCACACTTTGTAGAAAATACATTTTTGGAGCTCGTAAAGCACAATCAAATTGAAGGAAGGAGAGAGATAGAGAGTCTCCAGGGGAAGGAGGAAAAATGGAAAGAGAGAGAGCGCTAATAACAATAATATGTGGAAAATGTAAATGTTTGGAGTTTCCATTCTGAGTCATTAAAATCTAGCTACGGTGCATGCCCACGTCCTCCACGCTGCTCATTTGATAATGAGAAGCCGCGGTGAGATAACCCAAGGAAAATCCATTTTGCATTCTCGCCACTCGCTCTATTTTCTTTCCTTTGTCCCCAAACCAATAGCAATGTTTTGGAGCTTTGGAACAATTGGTTTTGCAATAGTAATTAAGTTCCTGCATGCCATAATGCAAAATATAACTTATTCATTGAGCGAATCATGAAATTTTTGCTGGTATGCTTAAACTTGTATATGCCAATGCGAGATATACATAAGATATGGCAGATTCGGAATTGGATTGAGTCAGTTTGGAAGGCTACAAACCACCAGCATGTTTATTTTACCAGTTGCCAGTTATAAACAAGAAAAAGCGTGTTACTGGAGCGGAGTAACCGAAGTATATATTTTTTGGGTTCATTCGTCATCGTTATCATTATCATGAATAAAAAGGACTATTGATATACGTTTTAGGCGCAAGCATGTTTAATACATGCTGTCTAATATTACTTCCAGTGAATTGTGCAATGACAAAGGGGGCCAGAGAGCTTTCCAATATACAATTTTTTTTGCTGTTACTAGCACACACACAACAGCTTTTATACAATGACCTCGCAGTTCCATGTGCAGAAAATACGCATAAAAATTAGCATTCATGGAATGTACTTTGTGCTGCAGCTGCATGAGTAGCAGCGAGCCCATAAGCACACGGCCCAACGCACTTGATGCTGAATTATTATGTAATTGGGATAAACATCTACAAAATAATAATGGCAAATGGCTGAGTGCACAAATCCCACTAATTTTTATTGTTGTTCCTGATTTCAGCTCAGCTGAAATTACACGACATAAAAGTTGTGCTCATTTTACCAAACAAACGCTTTACATTCACGGCGAATCGATTTTATTTGCGAAATGAGTTGTTCCACTGAAATAAACAAAACGAGGCAGGGCCTTGCAAAAAAAATTGTTGTCTTTTTAGATGAGCCTATCGTTTTCTCTACACATTTTGCTTGTGGGCTGTTTTGTGTGGTGTGCAATATGCATAGAAATAGAAGCTTTCTATCTATTCTTCTGTTGCTAAGCCGCACTCTCTTCAGAAATGAGGGCAATGTGAGACCACCTTCTTGGCTTTGGTTTTGGTTTGATTGTTGATGAAAATGAGAAAAGATTTCCCTAGCGCCTCTCTAAATTAAAAGCTAGCCCTTTGAAGTTTTTACTCATTTCACCGAAAATTCCAAAAACTGAGGCAAACCAAGTTTCTCCTAGACAACCCTTTCTTTACACCTCCCTTTTTAAGTTGGCCAGAGCTCAGCGCAACAGATGCGCACGTATGACGTAGATTTTTAAAGCTTGCTTCCCCTCTTCAACCATACATCCCAAATCCCAGCCTGTTTGAATTTATCCATATAATTTCGAGTATGAAACTAAAGTGAAAAATTTTTTTGCTGGGTCATATTTTGCATGCAAAAGGCTTCATTCCATTTTTACACGCTGGTCATCCTCATCGTCCATATAAGATTTTTATACTGTACAGTGCTGCACACGCATATTTTCTCGGAGCCTCTGAGCCCTTCTTCCTCCCTGCACAAGCCACAAGGCTAAAACATCTCGTTTCATATTTCCAAAGCACATTCATTGTAAATTTTCCGTTTTCCTTTCCAGTTCCTCAACAAAGAGAAGCCGATAACTGTCTCGGCATGCGAAAGAAAACAGCGGCAAAAAATATCCAGCTCAAGATAGCATGCAAAGTACATGTGAGGGTTTTTTGAGAACGGTCACCGTTCTTCATTTTTCTCTGGCATTGCATTGCAAAGATATGAAAACCTCTTCGCTCCTATCCTGATCCATGCAAAAGTCCAGAAAGGGACTGCGACGCGACTACATTCAGAAGGAGTACCCCACAATGCATTTTGTGAAAGCACGGCTATGGCTAGGACGTACTTTTTGTGCCGGTAGCTGGGATCGTCGCTACAAGTGGTGCTGGCAGGGTATCCTACTGTGCTGAAATGGAGCCATGCTGCCTTGCTCATGCACCGAAAGAGATTGCTCCGCTGCTCTTTCTGTTTGGCAAGGAGTGGATGGGAATTTAGGAGTCGAGAACAGTGTTTTTCTCCCAGTTAGTTCCCACTTTCTGTTTATCTTATCTAATCATAGCAAACTGAAAAAGTAATAATTTAATTGTTTGTTTAGTTGAATGTGTCAAGAAATGTGGTGGTGACAGTAAGTTTAATTAGGAATATTTGAATGTTTTTGGAGCAGGTGGTAACCAAAAGGAATTCTAGGAAGGAGGGACAGGGAGCCCTGCGTCTCGTAGGGACTTGCAGTTTGGAAAGTCGTTGGCCGGTTTCGGATTGCATTTACTTTGAAAGCAAGTAAGTGGAATTACAATTTAATTTTGAGTTAGAGCCGTAAATATAAGTAAGATTTAACGGTAGTATAGTAGAGTTGTGTAGAGTCCTTCTCTAGAGGCCGTGGACTTTTATTTAATTTTTACTTGTATCGAAAACGATTTGATTGTTGGTTTCGGTAGGCAGGCTTCTGTCTAATTAATTTGTCTTCATTGATTCTTTAAAATTAGTTATTGTAGCTTACTTACTACGGAAGGCTCCCAGAGGGTAATTCGCTTTCGAGCTCTAATGTGGTGTTTCTGGGGTAGCTTTTAACGTAGATTACGATGGTGATTACCTTTTGCGCGAATGCGCCACTTGAAGGGCTTAAT
>JAHZND010003982.1:0-15875 GCA_027744115.1 Acrocyrtus sp. NNG-2020 | reverse complement strand
AAAATTGGCTCTATAATACCTTCCATTACTAAAAATTGGAAAATGAAGCCAAACAAAATATGAAGAGAGTGGACGGAAATATATCCAGCTTCTTCCCATTTCCCAATCTCTTCAAAGAAGAAGTCCGTTTGAGTTTAAATGCTTCCTTCCTCTTCAGCTAAATCCAGTTAAATTCTTTAAATGTGAGCTAGAAAAAAGCCCTTTTTACTCTCAACATTTCATATTTCTGTCTTGTCCGACAATAATATGTGTGGATGCTCTTGTAAGGAATAATGCAGTCAATTCTACGAGTTTTTTTCATCTTTATAACAAAAAAACATTTTTTCCCTTTCCTCCCTCCCTCCTTTAGCCACAAGAAAAAGGAGCAGAAAAAAATTGTCCTCGAAAAGTTTTCATTCCGTGAAGAAGTCATAATGTCGAGGAGGAAAATATATGTTGAGAGAAGACGTAGTAGAGCGCCGTTATCTTCAAACTACCTTTTATTGGTCATGGTCATCATCATCATCTTTTTCTTGGCTCTTCTTCAACAATTTTTTTTGTGGTCATCACTTGAGGACAAATAAAACTAGGGAAAAAAATTTTCAAATGTTTTCACCATACAAAAAAATCTTTTATCTTGCAGCCATTCCTTTGCAATCATAATAAATACGTATATATATTTGTTCGAAGAAGCCTTTCGATATATTCCTCTAAAAAGGCTGTGAAATTAAAGTTTATTTGTGAGAATTTATTTTTTCCTTCTCACTCACAATCAGCAAAAAATAGAGTATTTTTAATGCTGGGGGAAATTTTCTGTTTAAAAAAAATTATAGAAGCGGCAGCATAACAAATTTTTTTTGTCCTTTTGCGTGGCTGGCTCTACTTCTATTTTGTGGAGTAAATAAACTGATGATGATGATGACGAGGATCCGATTGTGACTGTGATATCAGAAATCAAAGCGGGAACGACATCGTTAGGCATTCTCTTTCTCCTTCCGCTCTCACTCAGTTTGGGTCAGCAATATTAGCGCAAAAATTTTCCATCTGGGTGGCTCCAATTATTAGGAAGTACTTACAGAAAGACGGAGACGCCAAAGAACCTTTTCTCCGAGAAAATTCCTTTAATCCGTTCACATTCCGATAGTCTCTCTATTTTCTGTATGGGAGAAAGAGAAGAGTGTGTGTTGGCACCAGTGCCACTTTTTACTTTTTTTCTCTTTCTGCGCCGCTTTTTTTCTCCTATCTCCCCAAACTGGAAACTTCTCAGTCATCATCAGGATAGAAAATTGGATTTATCTTTCCACTTACTCAACCCTCACTCACATTTTCCTCCTGATCGGAGGAAATACTCCAGGAAAAATAAAATCTCTTTCAAGTCGTTGGAGTGCTCCACAGTCCCAATAACATAAATAAAGGGAAGGACACATACTCATCCTGACAGAAATCCGCTGGAGTGAACCGTCCACCGCCACCAGGACTTTATATGAGAGTCGAGCAATAGAGCGACACCGACTCGTGCCGCCATTCACATTGTTAACTTATTACTTGAGATGAATCAAACCACTTTCTTTCTCATCTTCTAATAATGACACGCCGGACTGGACAAGAAAATCCAAAGAGCTTTTTTCAGCTTTTCTCAAACTCCCTTATAATTCCACTGCCAGGGTGAGTCGATATCCCACGGCTGAAAAAAAAATTGCAACATTTCACGACGCCGATGACGCTGCACAATTTTTTTATATCACAAAAATGTAATTTTTCATTAGTGCATTTTTTTGCAGTTATTTCTCTAAACAAAATATTTTTTTACTTTTATATTTTTTCTCTCCGGAAATGTTCTATTTTCTTTGAGTAAAATCAGCCTGATTTTAATATTTTTCTTTCAAAATAGCAATTTTTTTCTACTCCCATCCTGTTTTTATTTTCCCTCCCTGTACAGCATCCCTTCACGCATTTCGGATGAGAGCCGAAACTATAATTCACTTGGCTAGTCCTCTCACGTACTTCCTAAACGAGATGAGAAAGGGAAACAAGAAGGACATGGTGATAGGGAGAGAGAGAGCGACTGGAGAAAAGAAAATTTTCTCTTTTTATTGAATTTTATTTTTTCTCGTCTCCCCATTTCCCTCCTCTGCTTTGTGCTTTGTTGCATACACCACACCAAAATGTGTCATTTGCGGCAATAGCCCAAAACAATTTTCCCTTTTTCCCTCTGCGATGCGATGCAACTTCCGACATGACCAGTACAAACCATAAAAACTAAGCCTTTAAAGAAGGTGATAATGATTAGATGAAAGTGAGCCTCTCATCACCACGAGCACGAGCACGACGCCATTACCACCATCAGCATTCAGCAACATCACCCTTTGAAACAGGCTGGGACATGGATAGGGAAAATAAAATGAAAACACTTTTCAAGCAATATTTTTTTTCCTGTTTATCTCAGAAAAAAAAGAAACTTTGGAAAATGAGTGCAACAGTGCCAGTCACAACGAGACAAGTTGTGAACCTCTTTTTTTGTCTTGTGCTCAACTTGAAATAGATGTGGGGAAAACAAGCCACTTTTTTTGTAGTATCGCTCCCATGGGATATTTTTTGCAGCTGTTTTTTTTCCTCTAAAGATTGTGATGTGGTATGGATATATATAGGCATGGCTCCTTTCACTCCGCATTTTTTTCTGTGCGGAGGGTGGAGGGTAAACGCGACAAGAGAGGTTGACACTGGCCACCAATACCAATAGCAATGTCGAAACAATGTGAACCTGGAATTACTCGAACCTTATGAGCTTTGCGTTCCGCTAACCAATTTTTATTTGAGGAAGGAAAGACGGAAAACGACATCATTGTCGATTTTGTTGCTCCTCAAAAATACCGTTTTTTGTGCTTTCATCACCCCTGCTTAGCAAAAAACCCTGACACTTTTCGCTCTTTTTCGTAGAATATTGGGAAAAAAATATATGTAGCCGCATAGAAAAATGCAAACATAGTAGCGTTTGGGAATTAGTGTACTCCTCCAAAAAATATCAACTAAACGGGCACTTTTCACCCTAAAAAATAGATGGACGCAACAGAGAACATAACAATTGAAAGTTGTCAGTAAATTTTTTTTCTGGAGCGTGGCGGATTTCCTTTCTTTCCGGGAAATTGTATTTACACCGACCTCCGCAAATAAAAGGGGTAATTGTAAACACACAGAAAAGTGCTTTTTGTGGTTTTCATCGCCGCCTCTCTCTCTTTCTCTCGTACACACCTTTCTCTCCAATTTTTTTTTGCGGTGTGAGTGAACAAACCTGAAAAGGAGAGAGAGAAAGAGATAGAGAGAGAGTTACGGAATCCCACTCAATTTTTCATATCGCGTGTCAACACCTCTTCAAATAATGTTAATACATGCTTGACAGCCACAATACAAGTCGGAAATGACACGGTTTGCTGTTTGCTGCGGGAGGAAGGAAGGAGAAAGAGGATAAAATAGGGATTTACACAAAAGCACAAAGCCCTCCCTTCACCTTTTCCACGGAAAACTTAGGGAAAAAAGAGGTTTTTCCTTCTGTCAAATGTTTATTACGTTAGGCTATATAAAATCCTCCCCTTAAATCATGCATTTAAACAGTAAACAGCCAGAATTAGGAGAAAGTTTAGGCGCTAACACCATTTTTACCTCTGCCATAATCGTCATTATGAGCGCTAAAGTAGAAAAAAACGTTCTTTCCACCTGTCTTGGCTAAACTCCTTTTGCAGAGAGTAAAGCTCCCATCAACGCCATCAACACCCACTTTAAATAATAAGAAAGGGTAGGAAAAGAGACAGAAACGTGCTCTGCGAAGACGGAGGAAAACACCAAAAAATTACTTTTATTTTACTGACAGACAGCTTCTTATTTTTCCTCCCTTCTCGCAGAGATAATAGTCTTCTTTACAACTTCTTTTTATATTTGCTTAATGAGCGTATAATAGCTCGTTTTCACTTCCTCTTCATCCAAAATCCTTTCTTTTCCTTAAGAAAACTCAGAAAAAAAGGATTTTTAATTGCGCTTCCTTTCACATCCTTTCCACGAAAGCTTAGAAAGCTCTTTACGGCTTTTTATAAGTTGGACTAGAAATCCCTACAAAATTAGCTTAATTACTGTTTATAAATGCTCCCAGAATTTATTTTGGAGGGAGGAAGCAAATATTGACAGGGATATTACGCGAATAATTTTTACACAAGTTAAAATTATTAGTGCTTAATTTTTACGAAAATAAATACAAGTGAAAAGAAAACATCAGCAAGTAAGCTGCCTTTTAGCAAAAACAATTTTTCTAAAATTTTCTCCAAATCTTCCGAGTGGAGAAGGCTGCTAGGCTGATTTAAAAATAAACTGATTCCGGTAGCTTTTCCAGCTATTTAAGCACAATCCAGTGGAAATAGGAACAGCATTTTCATTTTCGGAAAGAAATTTTTTTAAAGGCGCAACTGTATGCAATTTTTACATACGCATTAAGTACTTCCTCCTTGCATTAATAGAGTGAGAATTATATATGTGGTACTTGTGTACAAATGAATAGACACTTTTGAGAAAACACTTTTTTTGTGACAAATTGGTCCTATTATGGACATTCTACTTTTATTTTATCTTCCCATTTTATTACCATTTCATATCCGAAACAAAACCCATCACTTTTCCCATTTTAAACGTTTTCCCAGCTCCCCAGCACCGCAAATAAAGTTTTGCGGAGTAAAAGTGAGTCAATGAAGTGCTCCCACTTTACTCCTTTTCAAGTGGCAGGAAAATCATCAACTCAAGGAAAACTTCTTTAGTTGGCGGTTTAATAACAATAAAAGTGAATGGGAATTTTCCATCCACAACTGAAAACTGGAAACAAAACGACGAGGGAGAATAGGAAAATCAAGTTCCCTTCAGAAATACACACTACGAAGCTCAATGAAGAATGAACGCTTTCTTCCACTTTTTCAACAGTGCAATATTCCAAATTTCCAACTTGAATTTTTTCTCTCCAATCTCCTCGTCTTTATCTCATTAAGAGGAGCATTGATGACGGGACGACATGGAGAGGATGATGACAACGACGAGGAGAGCGCTGCTATATGTGAATAGCCTCTCACTTTGCACTCCCTATAAAAATATTTTGTATGGGAAAGGGTATCATTAATAGAACAGCCACATTTTTGTCTCCTTCACTCATCTGCTTCCTGTATTCATGGCACACTATATAGCAAAAGCTCCCCTTTTCCCCCTTTTCCCTCTCATTTTTTAAGGCGATCATCGTCATCATCCTCTCATCATCTCCACCCTCTCGCGGAGTATTACTCCTTCAGGCATGAATTCCAAATGAACTTGTTCAGAAATGGGAGAGTAATAAAAATGTAGTTTTCGATGATGAGAAAAGCCCAGATTTCTTGTCTCCTTCTCGGAACACATCTCTTGAGTTATGCCAGAACACTGATAATCCTTACTCAATTTTTTTGTGGCGATTGTTGACGCAAGCAAGCAAGTATAAGAAGGAGCATTTGAAACATAATTATTTTGTCTTGCTTTGCCCCAGAGTAGGTAATAATAAGTTTATGAGAGCGGGCTATTTTTTGGGTAAAGGCTCAATTTTTTAAACTGCCCAGAAATCTTTAGGAGAGCTCTAATAATAATATAATAAAATGGGATTTATTGTAAACGGCCTTATTTGTTGAGATGGAACTAACAACGGAAATAAATTGAAGGGAAGGGATATGTTTCAGCGGTGTCATTCTCCCCAATTTCGGAGAAAATAGGCTGGAAAACTGGAAAAGTTATTGTGGTGACAGAGCGCTATCAGATTTACAGCGTGAACTTTATCCCCGCGGTACATATCCATGTTTATTATTAATAATATTTTTTCATAAAGGAAGATGATAGCACATCAACAAGATCATAACGGCAAGGACAACAATGAAAAGTCAAAGGAAGAAGGATTTATGGCAGTTTTCCCCGAAAGAGGAGAAAAAAAAACATTTCAAATCTCAGTCCCTATGGACAGTTAGGGGGAAAGTTCGCAGATAAACTTGTCCAGCCACATTTTTATAGATATATTTTGCGGTGGAAGTGTAAAAGTAGGCTAAAAAATATAGCCAGAAAAGCGGCAGCTGGCAGCTCACCACCACTACGACCACCACCACTGTTGGAAAATGGAGTTCACAAGAAACATGAGAAGTGACAGAAAGTAAGTTCTGGAAATAGGGGAAATGAAGTGAAGACATCCTGATGAAAAGTATAAATACAAGAGCAATAAAAACATTTTTAAGAAAAGAAAATACTCGTCCGAAATACTCCACTCATTTCACTTGATCGTCCAAGAAAATAAAAATTACGTCTCTATTATTTCTTCCTCTTTTTTGGAATCTGTTCACTGGAGATGGAACAAGTGGAGCATCAACTTTTTTCCTCCCTCTCCCTCTCTCTGGATAAATGTGTTTTGGCTGGAGTTGAGACAATTTTTTTTTTCCAGTGTTGTTTTGGATGGAGCCGGAGCCATCATCACTACAAAAAAATGTATAAAACTGCCGGAATCTCAGTAAATTATCTCCTTTTTCTAGGAATCCAAACAACCCTGGACATATTAATATAGTGAATTTTCCTTCTCTCCAGCTCCAACTGTGACTTCTATTCTTTTCTCCAGACAGACTGACTCCGCTACATTATTTTTTGCTCTCTGTGGAGCTAGAGCTGGTGAGCAATAGTCGAATTTTTTATAGTGGGTGGCCCGTGTGCTTACAACAACTTGGAAGAGTTGATAATTCCAGCAGAATCGAGTATAGCGGAGGAGGGTGATCAAGCTGTTATATAGATACAGTCTCAAGAGCAAGTGCACATTTAATCGTTCCACTCTTTTTCCCTCGCAACGGCTCTGATTTACTGGAACTGTTTCCTTTTTTTATACTACACGTTCCCCTCCTACCCCTTTTCTCCGGAGCTTATCATCTCTCCCACAGAATACGTGTTTATTTGTCGCTCTCAGCATATTTTTGCAAGAGTTGCTGACACCACTGTAAACTGCAATTTCATCTCTTTTCTAACCAGACATAATGCATAAAAGTGTATCTATTTTTGCACGCTAAAAACTTTCCTTTCTCATAGCCCACCATAATTTTGCAAAGAGAAAACTCATGAAAATGCATTAGCTCCTCTGGTGATCTATGAAGTGGCAGAATTTTTTTTAAAAAAGTCTTCTCCTCTACACTCCTCCACTTTATTATTTTGCCCATTACCTCTTAGATTTGCAAAGCTGGTCCTTAATGTTCAAAATATTTTTTGCAAACTCAAAAAGTTTTTTTTGCAATACTAGAGTTTGCACTTTACACATTTTCCACAGAAATAATAACAGTGTCTGCTCTCATATCATAAAATATACAATTTTTAAAGCTTTTCACACTACCAAAAAAATGCTGTAGATGGGCTGGAGCAAGCAACTCCAAAAAAATTACATCTCTGTCCCCATTTTCAACTGAATTATTTTTTTCACTTCACATACTCCATTCCCTCCCTTTCAGAAGCGCTCTACTGTGCATTCTCCCCACACCCGGACCCGATGAAAATGGTTTTTCCATAATTGAGAAATTTCAGAGTGAGAAGAGAAAGGAGTGTGAGAGTGAATCAAGATAGATAACTTTTGAATGGATCTCTAATGAGCTATATCTGTCTCAAGTTGGTGATTCCCTTTCTCTCCTTCTTTCCTCACCTCTTCTCCACACTCTCTCTTTCTCTATGTAAATCCTATTATATGAAAGGTGGCAATTTGAAAAGGAACAGTGGCCAACTCACACAAGAAAAGTTGCAAGAAATACCCTTTTCCATTTCTTCACGGCATTCCCACACTCTCTTCTCAACTATGCTTTTGTCCTATCTCTACTCCCCATCTTTCCATTTTCTATTTTTTTTCTTTCCACTTCCCATTCTCAGCCCATTTCTAATGCAGAGAAACTAATGATAATGCATCAGTTTTAAATAAACCAGCCCTTCACAAACCCCAGACCTTTAGGGACTATTCTCATTGAAAAAAAGGAGAAAAAAAAATCTCGTTGGAATTTTTCCCCTGCTCTATTACAAGAAAAAATGCTCAAAAAATATATATCTTTTTTTTTCTTTATAAAAAAGCCCGTTAAGAGTTTGGGTGTCACCATGTTCCCTCCTATTCAATCTTTCCAGTGTCCTTTCATTTAATTCAGAGGAAGTCACTCATTTAAAAGGAAAAAGTCATGGGAGTCAGTGGAAAAGAAAAGGGTGATGAGAGCTGTTTGCGTGTCCTACGAAGAAAACTTCCATATTTCGTTTCAAAATGAAGACAGCTTTCCTCCTTTTAGAAAGCTTTGATTTTTATTCATGGGAGAAAGGATGACATTTCTTGTGGAAGTTTTTTTTGGGTAAAATCTTCTCCCATTTTTACTGCTTCAATATCCTTACCTGTTTTTTCAATTTTGGGAAATTGTAAAAAAATCATCTTAAACAAGTTTATACCTCTGAATTGTCAGTTTTTTATTTGGGGTAGCCTTTAGACTGCATACGGAAGCAGGAAATGTATATGTGAAAAAAGTCTAAAGGTAAATAAAAGTGGTCACGTGACTAAAAAAATATATACTTAATGGGATTTCCAAATAAATATATTATGGACTGGACATTTTTCCGGAGAATTGAAAAGAATATCAGTAAAAAAGGGATTTTTTAAAGCTTTTCACCCTCCACAACTCTTTCACAGTGCAGTGAATGTAAACAGAGTCTAGTGAGCGCATCAAAAGACACTCATACATGTGAGTACTTTCATTTTTCAGGGCTCGAGCTCACATTTTAATCTCAGAAAGGATAGAAATGGTAATCAACTTGCCTCCACGAAATCATTGGAATAACTCCTTCAACTTCAATAATAAAAACCTTTTGGGGTTAAAATTCACTTCTAAAGTAGATCTTGGCATGTTTCCCTACAGAAATTTAAATAAAAGTGAAAGTGACGGTTTCACTTGGTAACATCTCCAAAAAATATATTTTTTTTCCAGTACTCTCAGCAAACAAATAGAGCTTTTAAAAAAAACATTCATTAAAATCTACGCAGTTAGTACTTGTCCCAGTTCCACTTACGAGCACTCTCTTTCCCTCACCACACTCATTGCTGAGAGTGGTGGCATGATCATTAATAATGAAAAGGAAAATTTTTTTCTTTTTTTTCTCAGAAAAGTACAGAGTACATAAACTCGAGGATAAAGTGAGGAGCGCTTTTACTCTCTGAAAACAGGAAATAAAAAATCTGTCACTTCAAAAAGTTGTCTCTCTCTCTGGTAGGAAGGAGGAAGAAGAAAAGAAGGCGCTTTCATAATCCCTTGTACTTCTGTCACTTCTTGTCACTTTGGAGAAGAGCTACAAAACTGGCTTTTACATGTTGCTAAGATGACGAATAAAAGTGTACTGGTCGGCGTAGAGCTGTTCTTGTCCTGTCACGAAAGTGAAAAAAAATAATGTGCTCGTGTGCATTACATCCAGCTCCAGCTTACTCCACGCGATATATATATTCCTCCCTTCTCATCATAAGGATCATAACAGGCATCAAGACATGAAATGTGAGGAATGTTTATACATAAAAACGTGCTTAAACTAGAGCATAAAAATCAAGATTTTCAATTTTCTTATATGGCCCTAATATATACATATAATATATTTCTTCTCTCCATCATCATCCCTCTCACCCTTCATGTAATATATTTTCCAACGAGCTACTAGAATGGAAAAGTTGTATACTTGCCAGGGTTGCGTTAGAAATGCACCCCTTTTTTTATCCCATCTTCATCATATGGAGTGAGTGCTATTTTGGAATGTGCCGTATCTCCTTTTCCCTCAGAAGGTTGAGCATTTCAAATCTCGAGACGAAATCTGATCTCTGAGTCGCTGGAAAAGCCCAGCTTTTGGAGAGGGAAGGAGCAGCTTGTGGTGTGGTGTGTGTGCACATGCATTACCATTCATTAACATTATTGCAGAGTGGAAGTTAGGATCGTGATGCGAGGATGAGGGAAGATGAGCTCTACCGGTTTTCTTCTTTTTCAACTCAAGATTTCGAGGTGAATGTGGATGATGAAAAGGATTCCATATCATAATAATTCTAAGCAATAATAGTAAAAGGTATGGAGAGGGAAAGCTACTGAAAGCGAAATTGCTTGTAATATCCACACACACACCACCGGACTAAGTGAATGTGTGGGTGGGTGGAAATGTGAAATGAATGGATCAAGTGGATCTACTTTGCATTCTCCATCGTAATGGTTTATTACTCATTCTGAGTTTTCAAAAGGCTGTCATGCTTACACTCCTCTTTAGCTGCATTTTCCCATAGAAATGTTTTCAACATTCATCATTCTACAAACGACAGTATATATATCCCTTGCTTATTTACAAACTGCGGCATATTACTTCTAATCCCAACATAATATTATTTTTTGGTGAGGGTATAACCACCAGTTTGCAAATCGGTGTGAATGAGCGACCGGACGCAATTACGAATTTTGTTGAATCGGTTAGGAAACGAACACATTCTCACATTTTTCTTAAGAGGGCTGATTCCAAACAAGAAAATTATATTCTTTCTCGTTTGCTCCATGGCAACCCTTATAGGTAATATTTCTTTTTGAGGAATTGAGAGGGAAAGCGCGCTATAAAAATATTACGGCGTTTCTCCTCCTCCATAAAGCCACCAAGTTTGAACTCTTTTTAACAACTTTCTCTTTTTTTCTTAGAGAATAGTTCCGGCTAAAAAAAGGTGGAAATAGTGAAGTGGAAGAAAGTCATTCTTCCTCTAACTAGCGACAGCAAGCACCCTTTTCCCCAAACCACGATTTTCTCCTGCCGAACCAAAAAAAAGTTGGTAAACAGAGCAAACAAGGACAGAAAAAAAAATTTTTTTGTCACTATTTGTTCCAAGCTTGAACTTTGGTGGAACTTTTTTCCCCTTTCCCTCTCTCTCTCCTCAGCTAATGTCCCCAGTTTTTTAGGGAGTGGGACTGATTCAAATAATAACAATTTTCATCTAGCACGAGACCCTCCAAATATAAAGCTGCTCCTCCACACCAGAACTACATTTTTTTTTCTTACGTCCCGAAAAAAAGTCAGAACGGAGATATATCTCCTCCTCGAAAAAAATCTATAAATGGCACTTTCCCCAAACTAGGTGTAATATCAGCTCCTAAAGATATATTTTTATATTCTTGTAGAGTAATGCATTTTTTGTGGACATTCTTAAGAACACTTGGAGCTGGAAAGGCTAGAAAAAAAATAGTAAGAGAAAGACAAGAAGAGTGCATCCACTGATTGCATTTTTTTTCTTTTTTCTCAAGTATTGCATCGTCATCATCATCCCCACTATTGCCATTAAAGGAAGAGAAGAAGAGAAAAAGTAGTTAAGGGCGATATATCTATATATATATTTTGTGGGGATGTGTGCGTGTGTAATTTCTCCCAAAGACATTTTTCACGAACAATTTTTTTTCTAGTGAGGGGAGAGAAACTATCTCAATATCGATAATGTTTGATTGGTACACACTAGCACACACACAATGAGAGCAGTTTAGCGCTTTTGCCGTGTGACCATGGTGTAAAATACCCTTCTCCAGTTACAAGTTTTTCCATGCTTCTTATATCCATCTACAATTTGAATAGGTGACTTTCCCCGTCCAAATCCAAAAATCAAATAGACATTGAGAAGAGAGAAAACGACATAGTTTAGGGATGGAAAACGGTTTTGAGGTTTTTCTCTTCCTTTTGTCAAATAGTAATCTGCGGGGAGAAAGATGTGCGTAAAAAAAAGGTGTACGCACCAAGCAGCTTTCTATAGTTGCTCTTCACCTTCAAATAAAAAAAATTTCCGGGAGTGTTTGAATGAAACTGAGTTAAAGTAAATAAAAAAGGGAAGAGGAAAATATAGAGGGAACGGTTAGAGAAAAGCTACGCACTCCTAGTAATCTCTGTTGGAGTGGAAAACGGCGCAGATTTTAAGATATTCCTCATCACCAATCTCGAACATTTTAGCGAGAAGTGGCTTTGAAAAATAGATATTGAAAAGTAGCACGAATATGTTTAAAGAGGATAAAGATGGGAAGCGTGTGCCCTGCTTTTTGCTTACACAGCAGAAATAAATAAAAAAAATTATTTGGAATTTGATAAGGATGTATTATAGGGATTTTCCAGCATACATTTTTTTTTGAAATTCCGGATATTCCAGAGTCTCTTTAAGTGCAGTTTTAAAAAAAAGTGGTTTGCTTAAAGTTGCATCGTCAAGGTTAGTTCTTGGATGGAGATTGACTTTGGAAAAAAATAAAATAAAATAAAATCGATCAGTGAAGAATCCAAACTTGGATTTCTTTTTTGGATTGCTTAAGAGGAAGACTCCCGTTAGAGTGATTAGGCATATATATTTTCCGCTGATTTAGTAGCCGCGTCTGGAAAAGTGTGGCGTAGTCCAAAAAATATGTATCTCGCCTGGAGTTACATCACATAAGAAATAGTAAACTGGATATATTGTACCAACTACCACCCTCGTCAATAACATGCTTCTGACTTGAATTGAGCTACGGAATGGTGGGGAAATTGTACACAATGTAGAAACGGTTATTGTTCGGAATGATAGCTCCCACTAAGGAAAATAGGGCGCTTTGGCTTTGACTGTTGAAAAAAATGGCTTATTTTTTCCCACTGCCCTTGCACCACTTTTATACGAGAACGGAGAAAGTTGCTTTTTTACAAAAGTATTTAAAAGCCGAAAACCGGGGAAAGGACAATGGAGAGCTCTACTATTTTTGTTGGCTGGCTGCCAAACGGGGAGAAAAGAAAGAAAGTTAAGAATCGGAATGATTTCCCTCCGTTTTTATATATTGGATGCTCTCCTCATCACGTTAAAATTCGTTCGACATCCCGAGATGGGATTGTCTCTTTGCCGCTGGTACTAACAGTGACATGCGAGGATATATATATATTTTTTTTATCAGATTTTACCCGAAAAGAAGAAAAAAAATTGTCATTTTTTGCTACGCCTTCCTAAAAAAAGATGTGCATTCTTTTTGTTTCCTTGGGTGTACATCCCACCCTAATTTTATTCTCGTACCGTTTTCCAAAGAAAAACTCGAAAGGAAAAAAATGAGTTAAAAATCCGAGTAAGCACACAAGGTAATACTATTACCGAGGAGAATGTGCTTGTTCCAAGAAGGATAAAAGAGAGAAAGCTGTGATTACACATACGACATACATTGTAAGCACTGAGCGGGGTGCTTCCCTCTCTCCAGCTCTCGTTTGTGGTTGCACCACCGCCTCAAGTAAAACAGAAGCTTTTTCCCTCCCTCTAATACTTACTAACTTATCCTTGTACTAAAGGGAAGAAGGAAAAAAAATAAGTTTCTGGATAAAGCTCGGAAAAGACTCGCCCCGATAAGACTTTTTGCCTTAATGCACCTAAAAGTATAATGACAAGAAGCCTCGGTTTTAATGCTCGTTATTAGCAAACCACTTAGCATTTGAAAATCGCTCCAAATAGCGCGGGAGACCACATGACCTTACCAAGGGATTACATATTTTGAGTAACTTTGTCTCTCCAAGATATGATTATTAGAGGCTGATGAATTGGATTTTTTTGTGGTGGTATCCACTGGAAGAGAAAAAAAAGTTGGTGGGTTGTGTTTGCGATTTTTTATTCTTCTCATTTCCACCCGAGCTATATAATTTGTGAACGTGGAGGAGAGGAAAAGTCGACTTTTTTTGTCTTATCCAATCCCTATCATATTACTGGAACTATTACTGGATGGAAATGTAATCAGAAAATGTTTCATTTCTCATTTCTCTCTCTCTCCAGAGCAGAGCAGAGAGCTAAAAAAAGTCGAGTATTTTTGCTGAAGTGCAATTTCCCTCTTTTCCTATTTGGAGAGAGGAAAGCGGTGGGAGACACACACACGTCTCATATCTCGCTAAGTTCGTGATGTGTGTGATCTAATAACGACAAAAGTTATACTCAGGAAGATTAATAGAAAGACAATAAAGTTGCATTTTTCCCTTTGTTGTCGGTGGCCTAGTTGAGAAGGAAATGAGATAGTTTCTTGTGCGGATATTAAAACACTCTCGGGAAAACATATTCACTTGAGCTGCTTACCTCCCTACATAATTTTCTTTGCAAATTAGCTAAATCACGATTCGCAAACAATTGTAATTAGACTAAAAAAGTAATTATTTTTTTTTATTCTGGGAAAAAGAGCAAGATGTGCTTTCGCATTTTTGTTTTTTGGAAGGAGAGCTAGAAATGAAATGCAAATGCCGAGGAGAGAAGACGATGACGTTATATGACGAGATTTTTTTTCCAGCGGTACTTTACTATGCTCCTTTTCTTAGAGATTCCAGAAACGAGATGAAATAGAGTTGATAAGGGAGAGGGGACGTAATGTGATGTAACTAACAAGTAGAGACAGACTCTCCAAGAGGGGAATGGGAGTAGTCGGAGCTCCAGAAAATGATAAATGACTTACCGGAGTAAAAGCACATATACGGATGGAAAACACAGATATTATTACTATATTCATTTCACTCATTTCTCTCTCTCTCTTTCCAACTTCCATTCCCAAATCAGATACATATCGACTTCCAACGAAAAAAAAACTCATCCTATCTTATCATTTCAAGATATCTGTATAACTTCAGCTATACCATAAAAAAAGTTGCATAGCGTAACACAAACTTTTTTTTTCGTGTAGTCATCCACCACCACCACGCGCCACACTTCTTACAAGGGAAATATATATAAACTGGAAAGAAATGAAAGGGGAGAAAGGGAGAGAGAGGGAGAAAGTTGTCGCCGTCGCTTTTTTTCTTTCCTGTCGCCACGAAAGCACTTTTTTATCTTTCACTGCGAAAAAATGGGAAAATGTGAATGGCAAACAGACACACACACAAACTGCACTGATTTCTCACTCGGAAAAATATATACCTAGCGCATCTCTTCAAAAGAAGTGTGGATGCCAATCAAATCATATTTTTTGAGAAAAACGATTACGTAAACAGAAAAAAATGCGAGTTTTGAAGCCCCACACTTTTTTAAATGGTTTTATCTGAAGGCCAAAAAAAATTAATCAGAGTTTACTCAATATTTATAACAAATTAAGTGGCGATGTTCCGTGCAAAAATATAATGCAAAAAAAATCTTCCCCTCTCATCTTTTTTTTCTGGCTATGATCAACTTTAAATAAAAAGCGTAGAAAAAAGTTTTAAGAAGGGAGAAATAAGAGAGCAGCATCACAAGCATGAAATATGAGGGGAGTAATACAGAAAAAAAAGTTTTCATGTTAAAGAGAGTGAAACAGCCATTTTTCTAGGATAACAAATCTCTTTTCACATACGAAAATTACATAAATGTAATGATATTTTCTCAGCAATATCTCCTCACTCCATTTTTTGTAAGCTGAAACTTAGAAATTCCTGCTGGTTCTGGAAGAGTGTGTCTAGTTGTACGTACATTCCACCAGAGTGGAATAAGTTTAAATTTTTAAGCTCAATGTAAATTGTGGAAAGGGGGCTTACTAAAGAAAGGAAGTCATACTGGGAGGGAGTTGTAAAGTTATAAAAGTAGCAAGAAAGTTAATCGCACTGACAACCGCGAGTACTTTTTACAAGCTTGTAAGAAAAGTGCATCTTTTGTAGGGAAATTTGCTTGTGAGAGGAGTGAGACTTGCCACCAGTGCTGAATAGTCTTGTTAAAAATAATTTAATTCAAACAAAAAATGATTTACTGGAGTTAGCTCCCACCTCATTAAATAGTTTTTTTTTCACTCACAGCTTCAGTAAACTGAGTAAAAATAAATCGGGTAAACCGACGGTTGAGACCTGCTGCGTAAGCAATGTACAATTGTATAATATCTCAAAAG
>JAHZND010003981.1:0-16031 GCA_027744115.1 Acrocyrtus sp. NNG-2020 | reverse complement strand
ACGTTTTTCCGCACCCCTCCAAAAACCGCCTCTCTCATTTAAGCGCAGCTGCGTTTAGGGTTAAAAAATTCTTAAATTTGAACATCCGCCCGGGCGCTCTTCTGCGAGTTTACGGTACTCATTTTAATTTCATGACATCAAAAACAAAATTAAACTGGCACACTTGCTGACGACTACAATTGACATATGACTGAATTGAGGTTCAATTTTTATAAAAACACTGACAAATTTCAATTCAGCTGGTTCATTGTTTCTGTGCAGTGCAATTGATACTGATATAGTGGTTTGTAATCAGTGAAATTAAAATAATTATTGTTAGTACTACTGTTATCAGTTATTGCTAGTAAGTACTGTAATTACATACTTAGCTATTGACAGCAGTTCTAAATAATAATAATGGCTAGTAATAAGGAAGCAGATAAGGGACTAGGGGCTAAATCTAAACGGAGGGCGGACAGGGATCTAAACCATGATAACTGGGATCAGGAGGACGAGCCAGAAGAAAAAGGAGATTTCAGAAGAGCCACCTCTGATCAATTAAAGGAGAGAAAGATAATAACAGCGAAACGAAAGGTGTTGTCATTAGTCATTGTGCTGTAAATTAAAATGTGTATTTCTTGTTAAAATTAAATTATAATTGTGGTGCGGTTGCACTTTTTATTACAGGTACCCACCATCGCGCCGGGTACAACCCAGCCTCCTGGTAATCCGTTTGGCTCGTTGAATTTAAGCTCTGCAAAAAAAGAAAATGGAAGCAATGAAAGTGCTGCAAGAAAGAGCCCCTCATTCGCGTTCGGCTTTACAAATGACCCTGTACCTGCCCCTACCCCCGTTTTTCAGTTTGTACCCTCATCGACTTCTAAGAATGAACAGGATAAGGTCAGTAGTGAAATGACAGTTTCAATTTTCGCATTTTATTGTGAAAACGAATATGATACTTTGTTGAATACTTAGAATAAATATACTTTGCTCCGTTTTACGTTTAATTATAATGAACTTATTGAAGTTGGGTCTTAATTTTTAAGCTCCCTCTGGAACAGCCGTCGAGTAACCCATTTGCTTCCTTCAAGTTCACCTCACCAGGAAATGAAAATTCTACTGAGAATACTCCAGCCTTTACGTTCAACTTTGGAAGCCCGACGGCATCAGTACCTGTACCCACTTTTGATTTTGGAAGCGTTTCGTCATCCAGTACTGGTGACAAGATCCAAAAGCAAAATCAAAATGCTTCTAAATCTGGCGAAAAGGACTCAGATGTTAGAAATCTGAACAATTCGATGGGATCTAAAATCTTGGGAAATGCTTCTTCGTCTTCGCTTAACAATGACACAGCAGATACAGGAAACACAAACTCAGTAAACATTTCTGATTCGTCGAACATTAGTGGATCAGTAGAAATTGCATCTGCCAGTGCTTCGGATGAAGAACTGAAAGGTATGTGCAAGTGTTGAGGAGCGAATAACATTGTATGCGTTATGTGTAAAAGGGGTTGTCTTTGTGCCTTGGCTTCATATCCCGAGTTTCTGTTTATTTAACTTTTTGATAATCGAATATATGTCGAACAAATTGAAATTCGATTTATTCAAAATTTTTGTTAATTATATGAATGCTAGTCAGACATCAGTTTCCTCATGGCGTCCTTGTTAAATCGATAACTATCCCAATGATCCTTAATAGTGACATTTCTGGCTCCACAGTTTGTATAAAAAGAAATTGTTGACTTATTAGAAATGACACATTCTAACGATAGTTTTGCGTAGTTTCCAGTAAATGCAATCTGAATAAAAAGTGAAAGGATATTTTCATATTTAAAAACAGTCAGCAAAGAGTATTTGCAAAAATTGCTAAATGAATTTAATTATCTACCTCCGCTAAGTGTTGAAGAAATTTTTCTTCAATCTTGTTTTTGTATTCTCCTTTTATAACAAGGTTTTCCAAATGCAAAGCTTTACCTTTCCAAGCAGAATAAGTTTTATAGTAAAGTGCGCAACCAATAATTTTTTTATTTCCACTTTCAGACTCAAACTCCTCATCAGATTTTCCAGTTCCCGAAGATGACAGCTCAGCTACTAACGTGTAGATAATAGGTGGGGTTGCAACAAATGCGTCTCGAAGTAAATCTAAACACCAAGATTTTGGTTTTTGAAAAGAATATTAACTATTACTATGAGGCTCCACCGTCTTCAAATCTGCTGTTATAATAACGTGACTCATTGTCAGTATTTGTACATAAAACATAATCAAGATTTCCTACCAGTAATACAGATAAATGAACTATGACCGTACCTTCCGCTGTTATATTAACACAAATCTCAGTTTCTGCAAACTCTTTAACTAATTTTATTATTGTAACGCAGTCTGTCTGATGCCCTGGTCGAATTATTACATGTTGATTATTAGATGATTCCATTTTATTGTGAAATATTAAATAATGATGACGTACACTTTCAGCTTTCTTTGATAATTTCAACGTACCACACCACTGTAATGTTAGTCGAGGATGTTTAATCCAAATCATACGTTTTAAGAAAATTGATCGAAATTTTTCCATTTTTATGTTATATATTTACCTATGTATGACTACCATGCACGTTTATGCACACTGCAGGGCCAGTTAATCCAAATCACCAACATATACATACCTAAGTGAAGAGATACCCATAGAGCTTCCATGTCTGTGGAATACGTATGTACTAGTAGGTTCGTAATATTACAACCATGTAAACACTTATGACATAACTTTTTCAATGCATGATAAGACGTATGACCTATACCCTAATAGTAGTGAGTTCTTATGCAATGTCTAGTCCCGAAGACATGTCATGCAATGTTGGTTGGATTACCATCCTTCTCATAATTTCAATGCTATCATTTTCATTGAATTTGGTACATATTGCATCACATCAGTGATAATGTGTGTAGTGACAAGATTATGTAATGACTGTTATAAAGTAAGGTGTATCGTGTATGGAAATGGAGGTACGTAAAGTATAGTAAGTAAAGTATGTAATAATAAGTTAGCCTGAGGAAAAAATGTGAGACATTTGTAATTTGCTACTATCGGCTCCGCTATTTAGGTTGTATTTGTACTTTATTTGCATGCACAGCTCCAAAGTCTAATAAACACAAGTACGGGCTATAGAAATAATTTTGAAACTGGCACAAAATTTCAATTCCACTTCAATTTCTTCAATACTAGGTAGACAACCATTTAACTAAATTTATTAGACACCTAGGACGAAGTGATACGTACCTATCCGAATTCATTTTCCTTTGAACTCTAGACATGTACACGATCACCTCTTTAGGTTCTTTTTGGTCTTTTTTTTACTTACATATAGATAACTAATTCTTAGCTATAATAACTTTCAATCGAGATAATGGGACCCCAACAATTCATAAATGTGAAAGGGTAAATTGTATATAAGAAATAAGCATTGATGTATTCGGACGTTTCTCGATCAATATCAGTTTACCACCGTTGAAATCACGACAGATACAGTTGTAAAAGTCCAGTTTATTTGCCCAGATCAAGCATGCTGTCACCAAAAAACCTGTATGACAGTAGACCTTGGGATTTTGTAACATTTTCACCTCCAATTTTCTCGTAAATTTTTATGGCTGAAGTATTCCAATTTAAGCATTCCAAGGTAAATCCCCAAAATCCATTTTCATTGCAGTACTAGAAATTGCAGAGCAAAACCAAATGTCACAAAGTAGTTATCGTTATATGTATGCAATATATATGCATTCAGCATAGCATGTGTGTGTACCAAGATGTAACTGTTTCTATTTGCGTGTTCTATGAAACTTTTACCTGTGCTAAAGCCTGCATGAGAGATTTTGCTACCCCACGGGACCGATATTTTTGGGCGACAAAAAGATCCTGTAAAATATTTTAGTTGAATTGCTCACTTACTTCAAGGTACAATTACTACACTAGCTTGTAAATTAATAGTTAACACATATTGAAATGAAAATGTATACCTCTAAATGTATCCGTTTCCCGTAGTATGGACTGTGAGTGGGAAAGTACAAGGAAAAACCGACAATTTCCTTCTCGCCTGTATCCGAATCTGTCCGTTCGGCAACATTGGACAAGTAAAGGGGGAAAAGTTTATAAAACCCATCCCGTTGTAAATCTAGTTATTAAAGAAAAAGGCCCATTCAATTTTACTGAACCGTATTGTTGAATCTTTATGGTTAATTGAGAATGTGGCAATCTTTAGTGGGTTGATGAAAGAAAATACCTGCAACGGAAATTTTCACCTCATCTGGCATGTTCTCAAAAGTAGCTAGGTCCTTTATAAAATTAAAAATGGAAGCACAATCCTTTGGTTCCGTGGGCCGCACTACTATTTCCCCGGGTACTGGCTCTGGCGCATTTTGCAAAATTTGGACAACTGCATCCGGCGAAAATGAAAAATTAAGCCAGCCTTCTTCCTTACTCAAATTTGTGGCCCCAAGTTTGTCAAAAAACTGAATCCCGCCGGTGTTTCGCTCGCTTATTTCGAGTGACATGCGGACGAATTTATTTCTAGCTGCCATCTAAAATTGAAAAATGTCAGAAAAGAAGAAAGTTAGTGCTGATTGCGTGTAAAATTGCCGCAGTCAATATATGTATTGCGGGAATTTGTTTGAACTTACTTTTCCCAAATAATGTATCAATTTATTAGCGACGCCTTTCCTTCTGTAATTAGCATCCACGGCTAAAGAACCCAGATGAATGGCTTGGCCTACCCAAGTGGAGTATTTAAAATGGTATGTGACAACTCCAACAATAAGCTTCTTTCCATCCTTTTGTGCATCCTTTGTTTCTGCTACCACCGCGTGAAAATACGCGGCACGATCTCTTGTGTCAAATCCATCTCGGTCCAAGCCTAACACAATTAATTAAGTTACTAGTAAGTATTTAAAATAAAAACAGAAAACATAATCTCAATATTCTTAATCACAGGGATACCCCTGTGTTAAAGCTTACCATCTGGTGTCAGTTTGCGTCTTTTTAAATCCAGCGGAATTGCATCAGAATCTGCAGCGGCAGCATCTTCAAATATTTGCAAAATCCTCGCCACGTCATCTCGAGTGGCAGGTCGGATGGAAATATCCAGGTGTTCGTCCATTTCAAAATTGGTTCCTTTCATGAAAGTTCCAAGTGCTCTACTAAGTCGTTTTATCACAAAATCACTACAGAAAAAAGAAAATTGAGATTTTATTATCAGCCTCTCTCTCTTTTTATCCTCTTCACTCAATCTCGTGGAGTAATCTCAATTTCCATCAATCAAAAGCTAAAGTGAGAGATGAGACCACTCTTGACTCGGCTCTTGACTTTCGATCAGCAACTGAAACAGTTCAATCAGCTCAGCAGTAGTTTTCTCCTATCCAGCAACAAATCATTAATACTTTCATTCTCATCTTCCTTTTCCTGTAAATAAGCGTACTAGAGTAAAAATAGACTGTTGCTGCTGGCTGTTACCTTTCTCCAACAACTTCCTCTCTGAACTGGAGAAAGGTGGATCTGGAGAGTGTGATGATATGAATGTAGCGTGTGTTGCTATTTTATAGACCTTTTCTCCTTAAATGTCAAAGTTTGTCAATCCTGTTCCACTCGGCCAAGTCTCAGTTGAATTCAATTTGCTTTTCCCTCAGCGCCAGCCATGCATACATGAACTTTTCTTGATAGATAGGAAAGGAGAGCGTATAACAGGATGTCTTCCAGCAAATCCCACCAAACAACCACTTCTACCGCTGAGACATAAAAGAAAAATCAATTAAAATATACCAAACACAGAGAAGGAAAAGCGAAAAACGGAGAGTGAAAGTAGTGCGTTTTCTGTATATAAATACAGCTAGCTCCTTGCCGACAAAATGTTTACTTGCTGTTGTTGTGTGTACAAATCTACACACTACGTAACCTTAAACACAGCAAAGCGCAGAGAAACTTTCTCTGCTTTCTCCACTTTTTTTTCCTTGCTCGCGATAAATTTACTTCCCCGACAGGCAATGAGCAAATAATATTTTCCGTTCCAGTTAGTGCATATATATGACGGGAAATGGAAAATGTGAGTTGGCCTACCTTGATTCTTTCAGCAGTGAATTCGTCCGTTCCACTGAGTTTTTTTCCCTTTGGTCCTTTCCTTGATGCTCAAATTTTCATCCTTCAATCTTCTCCTTCCACCCTTCTCCTGCCATATTTCTTTCTCAACTCAATTCCAATATATTTTCCACTTCTGTGATTCCACACTGGGGACAGAAAAGTATATGCCAATGCGGATTGTAGACATGTGCTGTGTATCCTGTATCCGATCTGGCTGTTTGTTAGTCTCCGGTCTTGCATTTTACTCCTTTCGATTTTCTCCTGCGGCACTTAGCCCATGTTTTTGCTCGTGCTGACCGTGGTGTATCATCATCATTATCCAAAACATCATTTTCGGGTTTATGCTTGGGTGATGCTGATACTCTCTTTAATTCATCATACAGTACTTCTGAACCAATAAACTTCATTTTCATTACGTAAGTTACATAAGAATGGAGGTCCCCTGTGTCCACGTTCCATTATCCAGCTGGAGTCCAGTGGGGAGTACAGATTTGAATTTGAATGCACATCAATTCACATGACTAAACATACTAGAACGTACAAAACTGAAGAAACACATAAAATTTGCTATCAAAGGTCTAGTATAGAAAATTTGATCGAACTTAGGAAAACTTGAAGAAGTATGGAAGGAGTAGCGAATATGAAAGGATTGGAGGGAGTAGCTTGTTGCTTGTCTTCGTCGTAAACTTTGCTTACATTCAGCATTAGCTTTACATTGCATTGCAAATAAAAAAGCAGTTCTCATTTCTTTTTAATGCGACATAGCAGAGAATTATGGCATGAGTGTGAAATGAGATTGCACGAATCTGTAAAGTTCAGGCTGAGCAAAGCACTGTGAGTTGGTGGCACTCACCCTCGATACATTTTTTATCTCTCGCTTTGCATTTTCTATTTGTACTATGTGTAAACCTGGAGAGAAAAAAGGATTACACGTGTTGCATTTTCCCTGCTCTTGCTGCCTTCTGCCTTCCCATTCTTCCTTTCTATGGTTAATGGAGTGGTGGGAGAACAAGAATGAGACCATCATCGTGTTTGCGAAACAGGATCTTCGTTCCACTTGTCTGAAGTGGCTCTGGTATATGCTGCGGTTCAATATTTGAATTTTATGAAGAGAGCAGAACAGAGAGCAAGGCAGAAGTTTGTGGCGTCTGTGGTTTCTTTTCACTTTCATCCTTCTGTGTACGTATCTTCCTTCCGCCTCACTCAAGTCAGTCCAGCCTTTTTCCTGTGAGCTGTCCACAAAGACGTCACGACTCATGAGAGGAAGTGGAGAAAATAAACCTCTTTCATCTTTTATGAAATTATTTGAAATGTTGACGACTGGTGGACTCTCCGGGCTGATGTACAAAGTATCCTGAAACCCAATTTATTACTGCAGAAAAGAACTTTGGTCTCGATAGGAAAAAAAATCTTTTTGACAATAAACGTAAAGTCGGAATACCCAATATTGCTGATATCGTAGTCGCTGGCCAGTTTTATACAATTTTTCTTTCTAATACAGTTGATAACCTCTTATCTAAATTAAGCCGCAGACTCACTACTGCTGAATGTTAAGCAAATCCTTTTTGATAGGAATTTTTTTGGGGAAAGACAAACGTGGGTGTGGAGCAACGGCTTTTTCATGGCCACTAAAAATTTATCAAGCACTGAAATATATATTGGAATTTCAGAGTACACTTTGAATATAAACTAGGGAATCATATTGAGCATGAAAATGAAATAAATGGAGTTGAGTAAATTTTTGGCCTTTTGAAAGTGCTTTCCAGTCGTCACGACTCACGAGTATTAAAATTGGAAGTAGCTGAGCGCATTTAAATTATATTTATTTTCTTAAATTCTCATTCTCACGTTTGCTGTGCTATGAAAATGCAAATCTTTCTTATAAGAACTGACATAAAACTTTTATGAAGGTACTTGTTTCTCATTTCTTGTAAAATGATCTTTACCAGCTGCTATCTGCTACACTATACAATGTAAGATGACAATTTTCCTCTTTCGGCGAACAATAGAACATAAACCGAACCATGCTGAACAATAATTTTGACTTGGAAACTTTAGATAAAAGCATCCTACTCAACCGATGCACTCTATTTAGCACTTAGCTCAGCAGCTATGAAGAGCAAAAAACTGAAAACTGATACCATACGTAAAATACTAAAACTTTACGGTATCCCTATGGGGGGAATAATAAAACGTGTTAGGAGGTTGCAGTGAAAGGACGAATGAGAAAGGATGACAGGGCAATGCCCTTCGTAACTGCTTGCACCTGCCGTTAATGTCCAAACTGTCAGTTTGTGGAAACTGTTGTTGATTGTTCCATGAAAGCATAACTTCAGAAACCAAAACAAAGATATTATTTCTGCTATTTCACCGTTACAATATTAGGAACTATGTAGGTATAGGTACCTGTGAAATTAGTTCCAGGCTTGAATAACTTGTACAATGTCAAACTGCGTAATTGGTTCACTCACAAGAACATTTTAATCTGTTTGTACGAATCTTAACCTTGTTTACTTGTGCGATATTGGTACAGTTAATAAGTGACATCACAGTTTTGTCATGTTATGCATAGGTAGCATAAGGCATAAGTAATGCAAATAATAATAAGCAATTACTTAAAGACGGCCTATTCAGAGTATATTTTTGATATTGTTGAATACGAGGCTTCCCATACTCTAATAGTCCAAATGTCAATGCAGAATTTCGTAAGTTAATTAGTCCTAATTTTCTTCTTATAAATTCAATCTTTGTAGAAGTCTTTCATAATGTAGCACTAAGACGAAATTAGTCTGCATCTCCGCATGAATTTAGGTATCTCTCTACTGCTAAACTCTTGACAAGTACGCATATTCTGTAAATGAAGAGAGCACGGAGTTTTTGGTGATATCACAAGTATTTCCAGTTAAACACAAATTGAAAAGGTGAAATGGAAACTGAATCCCATTTTAAAATGAATCCATTACGAAAAGTTACCGTTTCTCAACTTACCCCAAAAATCTTTTCCTTGGAACAGCGCCCTTGCACCGACAAGCAGAAAGTCACAAGATTTCACAGTTGCAGTGTCGAGTCAAAAATACTTTCTATCTACTTGCCATTTCTCCACTTCCTAAGATTTATCGGGGTTTGTCCTGTGACAATGATGCAAACAAGAGAGGGCTTATCATACGATTTTAAACTTCGCTCGAAGCCATTTCTAATTAACTTTTGCTTAGCCTTTGCAATAATTTTTCTCTGTTTTGCAACGCTACCCAAGGAAAAGTTGGATAGAGCGAAAAATTTGAAAGGTGACAATTTTACTGAGGGGGTTGTTGAGGAAGAGCTAAGTCAAAGTGAGCGTGACATTACAAGAAAAAATGCTTCTGCATTAATGATGGTCCTAAACAAGATACTTCCTATGCAAATTCCGGTTCTGGTTGTTGCAAACTTGGTCGTATCATTCTGTTCTACGCGAAAATTTGTGAAGATTTTACAATTATGGGAAAGATTTGAAAAGGAATTTCAGTACCAACTTTATTCCCTAAGGTCACCGTATGCCAACTTTGCGTGTGTACGAAATCGCATCGTAGCGCTGTATGCAATCATTGGTGCCCTCCATTTTGGACTGGGAGCTTATGTAACCAGACCCGCTTGTGGATTTTTCAAAGCACAGTGTCCTTTGTGGGATAGAGTAACCCATATCGGTTCAGTAATTCCGTTTGTTACTTACATGTTTTCTGAGGATCTGAAATATTTTCTAATGTTTATCACAGTGGCTAATGGATTTCGACAGGTTTGCAGTAATCGAATATTTTTAATCTTAATTAAAAAATGGGGCATCTTAAAACATGTTTAAAGAAATTATAAAATTCTGTTTTAGATTTCAGTAAAAATTAAAGATTTCAACGAAGATATTCTCCTTAAATTTCGAGGTGACAAAACATTACAAGAATTCGCAGAAACTTGGAATGACCTATTGCTAAATGTTCGAGTACAAGCCCGTTTGGTTTCCGAGTGTTCTTCTTGGCATCACATTGTTTCCATTTCTGGAACATTTTTTTCACTCGTAATCGGGATATACTATTCCATTGCTTTTCAACTAAACCCAGCCCGGAGGGAGAAAGTTGGAATAGCTTGTGTGGTTGTTGGATATTGCATCTCTAGCTTCGCAAGACTCTTGTTAAAAACAAAAGGAAGCGAAAGGATACTTCAGGAGGTACTTTCACTATTTGGTTTATCATTTCGCAATCTTTTATTTCTATTTGCTCAGCAGAGTAGTGTTCATATTACCTTTATATGCTGGCAATTTCAGGAGAAGAAGGTGGTTGATCATTTGAGCAATATTGTAACCAACGAGGATATAAAAGCTCAGATAAAGGTCAGGAGTTTTTGGGATGGATTTTCAGAGAACATCATTTAACCGTTATTATTTGGCTAACTAATTGCTTTTCCTTTGTTTATTATCTACCGTAGATTAACTCCATGATTGATCGCATCGAGCGAGCACCAACGCAAATAACAATTTTTGACTCGTATCATATCAACTCCAGCATATTGTTTAAGGTAGAATACATTAATACAGTGCATGGTTTTTTAGCTTAGGCATGGAAATGGAAGTCACTCACAGGAAGTGGCTCATCTAAAAAATGCATACAGAAACGCTAGCACGTAGGCTTTTTATTTAATTATGTATGATTCATGTATCCGATAATGCTCTTGCAAATGTATTCTTCTATCCGCTTATTTATGCACACTATTCCAGAGAGGTTACAAAAGTAATATTTAAAGTGGATCTCTATATACGTATCCATTTCAGTTAATTGGACAGACAGCAACCTACCTAGTCGTTCTAATACAATTTGATAACATGTACCTGTACAACTAAGTTCGGTAATGAGCTAATGCAAGCAATTTGTGCTCAATTAATCATCCAGAATGCTCTTGTTATATAAAGCATGCTACTTTGTTTCAGCTAACATCCCTCCATCAACGTCCAGCTTCTAGAATGGGATTTGGCTACCAACAGGGAATAATTTAAAAGTGGAAAGTAAAAGTACTACTTCGTTGTGCCACTCTGTTTAAACATTGTTTCGCATTTAGCAAATGTGACTGTGTTTACTTGCATGCAAGTGTTTAATTTATAATGCTACTTTATTGAAAAATTATTTATACCAAATCATTAAAGCAACCATAATATTTCAAATAAAACCGTATATGCTTTTATTATACTTCGAAAACGATATACTACAGCATGCATTTTATAATCCAATGAAATTATTTATAAGCACAAGTCGCATGAGAGTCTGATCTGATGTCTGACATTCCTTTAAAAGCACTTTCTACTTTTTCCCTATATTACCAGCGACCTGCCATCCACATTTCTTCCAAACTGGATCTCAAACAGTGTGAACGACATTACCACTCCAATCAGCTAGAAAAAGAGAAAAGTATAGGACATTTGAGCAAGAATGGTGGAGCATACTAAAAATATTGTTTTTCCAGAATACCGTTCCAATGAAGCTGTAGCTGAAGGAAAAGAATGGTCCTCCTTGAAAGCATGCATTTTTCAGAATGAGCTTTACATATTTGCACAGAGTGAAACTCGTACACGGAGAACCATGTCGGAGTTTCCAGCGCTCTATAAATATATCGTTTCTTAGTATGAGCTCCGTGAAAGTGTATTGCAGTTTCTGAACCTGAAATAAGTAACATTAAAAGTTAAAAGAGCAACTTACAAATTTAAAATGATATAATCTGTGATGTTGATACATCTAATCTAGGTATGTACACCTTTCTTTTCGCTTCAGCAGCAAAATATAAAATTGAGGCATAAAACACAAATATAACCCAGCTGTACAGTTTGGTAGCAATTTGCTCGTGCTCATGATCATGGCCATTTTCCGTTCCGCCAGGTAAGCTGTCCATAACACGGAAGCTTATCCACGGAACAAGTAGACAGGTTGACAGTAGGAAAAACATGTTTCCGACATGGTTTAAATTGTCAAAGTATTCTTTTAGCTTGGTAATCTTTGCTATATTATTGCTAAACTCTTCCTCAGTGTGCTTCTCCCCATTCTTTAGATCTAATTCGTTCACCGTATGCTTAGCAGCCTCGTAGCCTGAGTAGAATAGAAGAAGCACAAATACTTCAAAGCTATTATACAGCATTTCTCCACACGTTTGAAGGGTCACTTTTATGCAGTATTTCAGAATTCGCAAATCCCATTCACATCCTGACTCATTTACTTTAACTGGATTTGTATCGTTCCCTGCCGCAGCGAATATGTACGATAAACAGCAGTTGCGACAAAGTTGACTAATGTCAATCCCTCGGTAATTAACGAGGTAGAGCTGGCTATAGCAGCCAAAAGCAACGATAAACACAGTGAGAAGAGAAAATAGAAAGGGTTTGACTTGTATCTAAAAAAAGAAATATTCGTGCTGTTTAATTATTTTACGCTTATAAAAACGGTTATTATGTAAGTGTACTAAAAAAATAAAGAAACCTTCCGCTCATTCCGATATGATTCGTTTTCAAGTCCATCGTCCAACAATAATAAGACTTTGCCAGATTTAAACCAAAATGTACGAAATTGTAGCAAAATGTAGAAAATTTGAAATATAATCACAACAATGCCAAGTAATATTGATGGTCTGGAATAGAGGTTATCTTTTGGATATGCAGTTGACAGCCTCATAAAACTCCAGATGAGGGCTCCACAGTATATTAAAGCACAAAGAATCTGAAAACCATGGAAGATGCAAAGACTACTAGCACTTGTATGAGAAATTATACAGATTTTTTTTAGCTTTTAAGGTTACCTGTTGAAAGATGTTCTTTCTCAGAGTGATAACGGTTGCAGATCTAACCGGCTGGAAAGGAATTACACCAGTATAATACAAAAATTTTAAATATTGTTCGATTGGAACTACGCTTCCAATCTTATTTTCGTGACAGTTTTGCAGGGTTTTCAGGTTTAATCCTACGTTTTGCGTAATTCTTAATTTTTGTTCCATCATTTTATTAACTTTATATATACCTATGTATGTCAGATGAAGATTTAATATGCAGGCAGGTTCAACAATTTTGTGTATATTATATTATAGGTATATATATTTTAAATTTTGTGACTATTTTAGCTGTAAACTTTTGGAATGAAAATGGCAATTGCGTATTAATGCATCAGTTTTCTTTTCACCTTTCTAATTAATTTGAAATGATCGAGAGCTGCCCCACCCATTTTCCAATATGTAGGAGGTGTGCAAATAATTTTCATTGGTAAACAGTAAACAACATCAATAATAATAATATTTTGCAACCTTCCGGACATAATGTACAGTGTGCGTAATGAGCTGGAAAGCACCATCTTCCATTTCATTTTATAAATAAATTATTAATATGACTTGTCACAAATTATATGTATAATACATATGTATAATATGATATGTCACTTTTTAATTTCTGAGGCTGACTAAAGGTAATGAGATGCCTTCTACCTTACTTTTACCATACCAGTCAAATGATAAGCAAAGACTTGACAGGCAGTGTTTGCATAGGTAAGTACAATACAGCAATGTACTTCGCTTCCATTTTTATTTTTAGCATAAAGCAATTCTGTTTTGAGTAGAGTTTTAAGAATCTTTAACATTCTATTTTATTCAAAGGGTTACTAATAATAAATGAAAGCACTTGTGATATTCAAACAATTGGATTACATTTTACATTATTCATAATAATTATAATTTTTTGCGTACTTTATTAGAGTAAATTGAAAATGTTTTTTCTTTCATGAAGAAGGGAAAAGGAAATTCTTGGTATTTAGTATATGACAACTTTTACATTTAACTACTGTCTATCTTTTACTTTACTGTCTCAAATTGAACTTGACCTTTTATCCTTTTATTTTGCCCTTTCAGCCATAATCAAGTACAGTTACAATTGCAAATCACAGTTGCAAATTACTGTGTAATGAAAAAGCTCACTTATACGTATAAGTGAATACATACTGTATGTATAATAGTAAGAGAGTGCATAAATACTACTCCTTTGGGAACTGCAAAGTATGACCATATGAAAGGCAATTTAGTCAGGATTATCGTATAAAAGTGAACTAGTCTCTTACATACCTATTGTACACTCTCAAAAAATTAACTCGTCAAAAGTGTCATATCGGTTATATTAGGATGGGATTTGTGAATTCTGTCCATACTTACATATAAACCAAGCAGCAAGTTAAGAAATTTAGTCATTAGTATGAATTCAATTCTTGCATAGAATTTTGCTTAAGTTAATGATCAAACAGAACGTTACGACTATGAAATCCTTTTTTGGGGCAACTCAAGAACAAAGCGACTATTGTCTATTGAGGAAAATAAAAAACTTCGTATTTTATTTTGCAGTATAAGTTAGTCACAAAAGTGAATAGAGGATTATCAGAATGATTACCATAAATAAATTGCTATCACCAGAACAGGACAGCACCAACCCTTGAAGACTGCATTGAGACTGAGACCACAATCTTTCAAAAGTCACATCAGATATCAAATATGATTAGACATAGGCAAACAAAAATTTATACGACTTGACCAAAAGTTCCCAACAGCAGCTATAGGTGCATAGGGCATCATGTAAGATAATGTGGAAGTCTGAAAGACGAGCTCATCACGACATTTCTATTTCTATCAAAAACTTTTTATACTGATTCATACATGTACATTTTTGTACGTGCATAGTCCATACAAAAGGAATATTTTCTTGGTCCACTTCTGCATTAGTTCATTATACATACAGCACACTGTTATTTACTTTTTTCCATTTCTCCAGAACTTATGATTATGAGATCCAACTCCCAACTTGCAATGATTACTTTTCAACTTGTGTGACTGGACTTCAAGGCGTAGTTTGTAGCGAAGAGAATACAAAAAAAGTAGCAGTGGTGGTATGTTGTCCGCTCATTGCAGAAGTTTGTAGTTTTTCAGCTTTCAGCCTTCTTTGGGTGCTTATCTCTCTCTCTACACCCAAGACAAGAATTGATGGAAAGGTACCTATTCTCCATTTCTATAATATCAAGTATCATAAACCGTGGTAGAAGACCCTCTTGTTTTTTACGCTGTCCATTGCTCCATTCACACAGCGAAGAAATATAAAGGAGCTCTTTTAACTCCAGTCCAACTGCACTCATTCTCTATTGATTTTTATTTTCAGCTGCTTGGCCATATAGCTCACATGATACGAAAATATGATGATTCACTGCTACTCGCATATTTTAAGGCTTCTGTTTTTATGTGCTTCTGCCACAAAGAATGATAATGGTAGCAAGAACATTTTAATGATTTCTCGAGAATTGGCTACATGTACATATCCCTATTTTCTCCGGTTGCCAGTTGGAAAGAAGAGACTCAAGTAAGTTCATATTACTCGTATACCTAAGCTGTCAGTGTCAAGACATTATTTCTAAGCAATTTTTTAAAGTTTTTTTTTCATTTGCTCCTGTCAACGTCAACTTATTTTATTAAGGACTGTTCTTGTTTCACAATTTGGTATTGAAACTTTAACGCTCATCGTCGTCAGTGAGTAAATGTTAATTCATGGATAGGCTGTTTGTTATTGACTTAATCTGGACTAAATCACGCTTCAAAAGTGAGAGCGTAGTTTTCCAACTGAAATACTGAACTGGACTTGTACATATTTGATGTTAGCTTGGCACAATTTTTAGCATTTTCCTTTGTACAAAAATTTACATTGCACACTTGTATGACTTGGGAAATGCGTTTTAGAGTAAACTTTTGAACACTGGGGTGATTCATGAAATGTTTATCGTGAAAAAAAAATGTTTTGTTAGTAGTCAGTAGTAGTCAAACTTTTTCTTGTAAAATTGTAAGGTACAGCAGTTCAGGCTCATCATAAATACTTAAAATCATCGTCATTTATATTCCAACGTGGAAAGATTGGTCGGTG
>JAHZND010003980.1:0-10384 GCA_027744115.1 Acrocyrtus sp. NNG-2020 | reverse complement strand
CTCAAATTCCAGAGCTTGAATGACTTTCTCGGTGGAAAGGGGGCCCTTTTTATACCAGAAATCTCCCATTCCCTCCATGCTTTCTCGAGCCTACGTGGCTAATTTAATCCCTGTACATATTGAAGTATATTAGATTTCAGGTACTGCATAAAAGGGATTAGCCCCAAATGGATTAACGCATGCAAAAGGGTACTAGCGACCTAGGTACCTGAAGAAGGGATTATCTCGCGGTGCTCGAGAGTTAGGTGTGATGAGGTTCGGAAAAGGATTAACGAATTGAAGGATTAATTTCAAAGGGTAGTGTCAGTACCCGAGAAAGTATCAGCTGGGAAAGGTATGAAGGCAGGTATAGCCACATTTATGTAGAGCAGGTAGGTCTCTTTTTCCTTTTCTTGAGCTTTGCTTTTCCTTATCTGGAAAATGCATTACATGCAACGACTTTGTATGCTATAATACTAAACCGCAAAGGGTAGATTTAATGGTCTACAATATTTTCATTTTTTTAAAAATATTCTATCGTAAACCATTGTGAGCATGGATAGCAAATAGAAAGTCGATGTGCGCAAACTCTGTCCGTATAAATGCTTCGGAAATTGTCATTTATGTTTGGAAGAATGCTCTTTAGCCTTTCCACGTCCTAAAAAATGAGCAGTTTGAATTTTCAAAGATAGAGCGTAGGTAAATTGTTTTAGCCGTAGGGTTAGTTGAATAATGCATCTCTTTTACAACAAGCCGATCATTATTGAGCCAAAACTGTGACACGGAGGCTGTAACTTGTAACTTTTGAGAGGTCGTAGCTGGGAGGTTTAGCTTATCCGTAAATCTGCCTTAAGTTTTCTGCCAGTCAAATTATTTAAAATCTCCCAAGTCAATTCCTCCATGTGTTCATAGTGGAGTCCCTCCATTCTCGAAGCTACGTGGCTGACTTAATCTCTGTACACACGATAGTGTATATTGATTTGAGGTATAGCTCGAATTGGATTATCGCATGCAAAAGGGTACTAGTAGTGACCTAGGTACCTGAAGGAGTGGGTACCTCGTAAAGGATTATCTTGCTCGAAAGTCCGTTTTGGCAGTTTTTGGTAATCATATGAGGAAAATTATTCACCGCGCCTTTTTTGGCACCATCTTAAGCTAATGTACCTTAATCAAGTATTATGCTCGAATTATTTTTACACAGAAAGGAATACCTTAAACTTGCAATTTGTATGCCAGCTATTCAAGATAAACAACAGTAAATAAGTAACTAGCGCTTTCGAATACAAAAATAAGAAGATGTTAAAGGTATATCAGTTTTTAATCGTTTGGACCAGTCTGTCATTGTTGTAAAAAGGGAAACACTTTATAGCACTCTAACTTCCATTTTATCACATTAATTAATGATGGATCGAGGTTAGTTGCTCAAACTTTATTTATGATTCCCTCGATTCTCCTGTTCTGACAATAACTAGTTGTCGCTGACGCTACGCTAATGGAATATATAACACGAGGAATGGTGCGATTCTCCGGAAAAGGACATGTCTGTATTATTTCGGAAACGTCTCCGTAATGATTTATCGTTAATTTGGCCAGCTGCACCATAGAATCTGAAAAAATAAAATGTAATTTACCTGTATTTTTAGTCCGTTTAATCATTGTAAGAAACTACCAATTGTAATAGATCATTATAATAAGGTTGTTAACGATACCTAGGAACCCCGTCTACTTTTACCGAATAACGATAACTTTACCTATCGGAAAAAATTATTTTACCTATAACGATACCGATACCTACGGAGCATACGCATCCCCAGCTCTGATAATAAGGTTGTTTCATTGTCCTTGCTTTACCTTGCACTGAACACGCCGGCCAGATTGAGTCCACAGCCCTGCACAATTTCTATCAATTTTTCCAGACTTCCAACTTGCTTCAATGCCCAAAGCCCCAAACAATCTCGCGAAAAAGGTTTAAAATTTGGATGGAAGTGTTGCAACGTTGTGGAGCAGACGTTGCATTTATTAAAACCGCGGACTCCATTTTCTACCATTTGCTTCCCATGAGGATTTTCATAGTTAATTTTATCTCTGTGAAAGTGATTCTGGTAGCTACGAAGCAGGAACGTCATATTTTTTTCGCTACATTGGAAATACTTGAGAGAGACACACGAACCACTTCGGACTATTAGTTCGGCTTGCATCTCATCGCTCAAAAATTCGTCAGGGAGTGGACTTCGGAAGTAAGTTTCGAGGAGTCCTCTTCTCATAGCGAACATGTGAACAAGAACTTCCGCCCTTCGTTTCTGCGTGTTGTTCCCATTACCATCCGCTGGAACGTCTTCGAGATCCGCATCGTCGTAAGGAGAAGACTTGAAGTACTCCTCCAGCAAAAGTTTAATGATGGCTTCCTCAATTGCTCTCTGCCATGAACTGATTTTGCCATCAAGTGACCCGTAGCCAGCTTGAATTCCACACGAACACAGTTTCATTGAGTGTCCATCTTCAAGACAAGCTTTTAAGTATAATCCCAGCAGAGATGGATTTAGATGACAAGCTGCAATGATTTTTGTGACGATATCCTCCCTTGCCCACTTTGTAAGAGGGAAGCAGCACAACAGTATCGACACGCTTCTGGTCTGCTCGCAACTTGGAGACTTGGAAAGGAGAACTATGGAGGAAACAAAGTGATGAATAAAGTGAACTGCATTTCCGAAGCTGGAGAGCTTAAAGTCTCTGTAAATTGTGCTGAACATTTCCTCTGCCATCTTTTCAAATAGTTGCTCGTTCAGTAAACTGCGCAGGAGAGGACTGTAAGGAACTTGCTTTGGCTGGTGAAGAAATTTGCAAAGGAACAGCCACGTCATGAAGTATTTCGGTAGTTTTTCGTACATTCCAATGGCGTCTAGACACGAAGACAAAAGTGCTGAAGATGGTGGGTCGCCGTCGTCACTTTCATGAGGTAGTAGAGGAAGTAGAAGCAGCAACGTGTCAGCTATAAGTGCATCGTAGAGAAGGGATTCGGAAGAAGTTCCCATCTCCCGAAACCATTGAATTACCAAAGGACACTGGACCAACTTCGTAAAACATAATGTAAATTGACTGCTTCCAGTTGCTGTCGCGGGCGTGAGAAGCTCAGTTTTCGGAAACGTCTCCGTAGCAAAGCTCTTTTTAAATTTACTCTGCTGGCAATACAAGCAGCATATCATTTGTACTGCGACCTCCTCGAATTTCGAGACTTCATCAGACTGACTGATTTCCCTGGAGAGATTGACTAGCCTCGGCTGGCTAAAGAATGACTGAGCAGCGTTTAGAGTGTGAGTAAGAGTTAAATCTGATTTTTTGTAATCAAGTTGCGGAAGTGAGCAGCCGACATCTTCGTAAAAGTCAACGAGCGACCCCCATAGCTGATTAAAAACGTGGACACAAATGTCGCTCGAATCCGCACGTGACTTTTTCAGCATATTCGATAAGATCCACAAGATTTTGCTGTTGTTGTCACTAGGTAAAGTAGTGTTGGGCTGCTGCTGGAAATTACTTTCGGAAAGGGATGAAGATGAGGATGAGTAGGAAGGGGGAATGTGAGATTTGTCGATTGTCAGTGGAGGTGACAATAATACTTTCATTGTTGATGCAACACCACTCAAAAATGATCCAATATGTCTATCTATCACTGCAGATTCTTCCTCGACCACGTCAGCAATCCTACCAGGCTGTGAATCTGAACTGTCAGATGAGTCAACCACTAATTCTACTTCCGATCTGCTCCCGAAGTCAAGTGGAAATGGGAGGCGGGCAAGAACAAATTTAACAAACTCGCTTTCCTCCATACTCTCGCTGAACATTATTTTTTTGAAGTTCAGTATTACTTGCTCACTTTTTGAAGTCGAACTCATTTGCAGAGAACTGGAAGTTGACTCCGGGAGAGTCTCTTCCGTGAGGCACTCCGATAAACTAGTTAAACTGGCACTTTCTGATTCCGCGCGACGAAATGGAAGACGCCATCCTAAAGAGTACACAGTGTAGACAATCCAGCTTTCCAGAACGTCTGTCAGTTTTGCCCGGAAAAGTTGCTCTGCATACAAGCGGAAGGCAGTGAAGGCTACAACCTCCAGTTTATTCCCAGTCCAGATGAATGCATAATTAGAAATAATTTTGAAGTTGTTTATTCGCTTAAATTCCTCATTCCACGCTATCACATTGAGCGTGTAAGGATCGAACACATACAGCCGGTCATTGCAAACGGATACGATCATTCCGTCGTCTGTACACAGCATCTTTCCTAGTGAAATGCGGACCTCTTCTCCCTCATCGTCATCGGAATTCGTCGCTAAGGCTCCAGCATCGCTGCTGTCCCCTTCGCATGGGATCGTTGGAGCTGGTTTCGTTGGGTCAAATAACGACATAGGATATTTGGAGACTTTTGTTGAAACTTGGACCTTCCTACTACTCTGCACGTTTCCCTCCATATTGCAGCAATGAATAGCTCCATACCCGACCTCGCCAATAAAAAGTATTAACTTTGCAGATGGAATGGTCCTTTCTCTTCCTAAATCACGGAGTGACGAACGCTCTGGAAGAATCATGAGGGATAAGCCAGTTGACTTGATATCCTTGCCTTTTGTACACTGAACACGTGTGAAATCTTCCTTCTCCAAGTCACAGAGAAACACCGCGGCAAGCGTGCACACTGCCAAGTAAGGGAAGGAGCAGTCAATCTGAAGCACTCTGCTTTGCAGCTTCAGTATGATTTTGGAGGGAACTGGCCTGGGAAATTCTTCCAGACAGGCAATCTGTTTGGCAAGAAAAAAATAATTTGGAACAGGAAATTCTCAAAGGATGAGTTGTAGAGGGTTGATTAACACACCTCCATTTTGTTATTATTTATGTACCTACAAGAAGAAGGCTCCAAAAATAGAAGCTAGTTCAAAAAACTTACATCCATTTGGGAGACGAGTCCTTGGCTATCTCCAACGAAAAGGTACTTTCCGTTTGGACTCCACTGCATTTCCGTGATTTCAGTACCGACATGATGAGGAACATCATATATGTCCCGGAAGGCATCTATCAGAGGAGCGGATGCGGAAGATTGCATGTAGTGTACGTTAGGAGAGATCCTGTAAATCGTGACCTTCCCTCGAATTGAGCCCACAGCAATGTCGGACTCATCTTGGGAGCAGGCAATACTACAAACTTTTCCTCCTTTGAAGGGAATAATGAACAGGAACTTGAGAGTGTCTCGGGAAAAGACGTACACGGAGCCTGAAGTGCTTCCCAAGAAAAGGAAAAGATTTGTGGCTTCAACGTAGGTTAGCTAAAATCAAAGAATTTCGAATGAGGTGTAGTAATAAACTAGTCCCATTTTGGTATATTTTCTCTGAATTTGCTGTGCACTTACATGCCTATACTTTGCGGAGCTCCCAATATTCGTCTGGAAATCCAAACTTTGCAAGTCAATAGTCTGAATTCGAACGAACAGAGGAGGGCTAATCTCATCCTCGTCCTCCATACCTATTTCAATTATACAGGCTTAAAGATCCAATTCATTCTCCCTAATGTGCAATAAAAATACACTGTGCGCTCCACATACAAATCTTTTTACGTATAAAAAATTGATTTGTAGCTGTACGCCATACCTCTTGCAGACATTGTCAATTTTCGGATTGAAAACAACGGAGAGATTTGAATTGCTGAACAGCTTCAGCTTCAGTTCACGCTTTCCCAAAACTCCACAGCTTTCATCCTCCTTTCCAGCGCACTTTGTTGAGCTTGTGTAGGTTACACTTCCTTCCACACTCTCACCTGTCACTTTACGCAAGAGAAAGCTCCTGGAAAGCAGTCTGCAGCAGCCAGCCAGAAAAGGTACTGAGCCACATCGGACTTTTCCACGACCGCTTTATACTCTCTTTTCTTTCACTCCTCTCCTTCGCAAACTTATACATTCACGATTTGGAATTGAAAATAGCAAGACTTCCTGAGGAAACTTTTACTCATTTTTTTCTCTGCTCCTTAATAAAAATTCCTTTTTGCATTTTTAGCTGAGCTAATTTCACATACGGAAAATAGAAAGCTGTGGCAATGTACTGAATAGGTAAACAGTAAAATTCTTTGCGTCTAAAAGGTGAACTTCCTTGCGCGAAAAAAAAATTGACGGATTCTTTTTCTCCCTTCTCAGGTATTAACTATTAACTTATCCAATCTATACGAAAAAACTCTTTTTGACGTGTGCTGCTCCGGTTGTAAATAAATATCTAGGCTCACAGCTCGCACGACTCCTTACAACTGACTATCAACTATACCTACGATAGCTTTTAACCCAGTTGTTTTCCGCTCATTCACTCCTCCAACTTCAGAAATATCTTCCAGTTCGTAACGAGTTCCAGACACGCATAGGAGGGCCAAAGATTGCGTAAAGAATGCTACCATATTATGTGCTTAGCATAACATTACACTTTTCCCAAAAATAAGCGGTTCCTTCGCTAATGCGATCTCCGTTGAATTGGAGCAGAGGAAACTCCTGCTCCCAGGGCATTTATTAAATCCCGGCTATTAAGCCACTCTTACGATTACGGTTACAAGTTCTAGTCAACACGTTCCATTCTCACAAGCAACCAACCGGGCACATTAAGTACTCACGAATTATTGCAGCTAGTAAAAAATTTATTTTTAAAACCAGAATCCCATAATTACTAGCACAATGTTTCGGGCCGCAAACTTCTGCATTAATTACTGATAAATGAGTAGAGTAGGGGATGTTTTTTATCACGAACGTAAATTTTAGTCACAGCATAAATCACTTATGTAACGTGTCTTCTACGAAAACAAAAGTTATAGATTTGGTGGCTTGGCTTTTTGGCTGCAGAAATAAGGTCTTGTGATTGTGCTGCAGATGATTCGACTGGATTACTGCTGAGAGCACTAAACCTAAAAATCTGGAAAACATGTACCTACATGAATAACACAATCATCAAATGCCTATGCATGCAAGATTACTTTTTTTGTTCTCATACATACTCTCTCGACGCTACGTCCTGATATCCAGAGCTCAGAGCGTACGTATTGCAGTGTATATGCCCAGCAAACTAATAATCGAGGTAGTAATAGCAGGCCCGAATTTGAGTGAAGAAGCAGGCAGCAGCATTATGAAGTTGAAGTTTGAATAGGCACATATTGAAACTGGACGATGAATACACTCTCTCAGAAGAAGGCTGAAGTGGATAATGAAATTGACTTTTTGTGGCTTCCTTGTGTAAGGATCGGGTTACATAACCAGTCTCCAGTCTCCACTTTTGTTTATGCTGAGAAACTAAAACTTTTTACATAGATTTACCAAACAGGTGCTGTTGTGCTGAGTCGTTTAGTGACTTAGGAGAAGAGATCAGAACTCCATTTTTGTGTTTGGTTTTTGTATTAAGTGTGGAGCAACTTTTTTTTTCAGCATTCTCTTTTATACCTCCGCCTGGAGGAATGAGAAGCAATATTATGCGGTGGATGGATAAAATCGAGTAAATATTTTTTTTTCTTAATTCTCAAGCTGAATACAAAGGAATTTATTTATGCAACTGATCTGATATTTGTAAAGGGAGTGGAATATCTCATCAGCAAATATGAGCGTTTTGTTTCAGCGATAGTAGTGGTCGTGGTCTGCTCTTGTCAGTTTTCTGTAGGTATGCAGTCCCCACTGATGATGTATAATACTGAACTGCAACCACAGCCATCAAAATTTCATTCCTCTGGAATTGTGTACCATTTTTATAAACCATTTTCTGTAATCTTTTTGTTGTCCGTTCCGATGATACTATTCTTAAATAGGCGTATTATACGCAATTGTGTCCCGCTTTCATTCGGTCTGCTATTGGCTTTAGCTTTGGCTGCATAATAATACTAAATGCCAACTTCTCCATCAATCTGATATGGAATTGAGTAGGACAGTGCACAAATTAAAGTGCTGAAGATAATTCTGTTTTGTTGTTGGAAAGCTGCTTCAATATTCTCTACTATTAAAGATGATAGCTGATGATGAGATGATCATAACAATAATGAAAAATGTATATGTAGTATTGTGTGTATTTATAGATCTAAGATTATTTCTTAGGATAAGACATTGCTTTTAATTAGGGCTGAATTGGTATTCTGTGTATCCCAACTCATTTATATAGCACGATCGTTATCGTTATATTCTCAGAGTCCTACAGGCTACAGCTCCCGGTTAAAATACACAACAATAGACTGTAGGCAAGTTACCTTAATTGCTAATTGAATTGATAGGATTGCGATCCACTATTTCACCTTGGAATACCACCTCGAGCTCCCTTTGTTTATTGTTTACTTGCTTCCAAATTCCAACTTCATTTCATGGGGCACTTCTAGTCGTCCTACAAGTTCGTGCCGTGCAAGGCACGAATAGAGCCTATAGTAATAATAATCATGAAATAAAAGTTTTTTTGAGGGGAAAATCGAAGCTTTTTCTTTTATATTTTCAAGTTCTCATTATTTGTCATCTTATATACTTTCTGGTAGCGTAAAAAACTTCAATTTCGTATTCTAATTTAGTAAGCCTATACTATTTTCACTTTCATGAGAGGAGTGAGAACGTTTTCCAAGCAAACTTCGCAAAAAAAGTGCAGTGGCTCTTAGTCTTTCTCCCACAATGGAAGGGAAATGATGGAGCAGCTTTGTATATACTGTATATTATATATGATGCTCCGTGAAAGCAGTTTTCTCTGCTAGCTCTCGTTTTTCTTTTCCCGACAATTTCACCACAGGTATGCTACTCTTACGTAGGTAATAATTTATTGGGAGTGGTGAGAATAATAGACTGGGGTGAAATAATATCTTGCCTTGCCGTCATCATCACAGTTGGACTTTTCCCTGCTCTGCTGCATCTTGCCTCTCTCGAGTTTTTAGCCGAGATTGATTGCCAGCTTTGTAAATGTATATTTATGTGGTACGTGCCCACTTATTTTTTTTACCAATTTCATATGTCGTGTCATAAGAAGGAAAAAAAGTCAGACACGATTTCTCCGTTCTTTCTCTGGAAAAATATGAACCTTTTCTTGAGACTTCGTTTTCTGCGAACAAGAAAGGCACGAAAGTTATGTTTATCAAGGGAGATAATCCTGAAAATGTGGGAAGTGACGCTTTGCATACCAAACATGCCTTTTCTGAGAGCGGAGTGCTAACTTATTTCCTTTCCCGTCATTTCTTTGCCCATGAAAAGTTTGATGTAGTTCTTCACACATAGAGATATTGCCCGATTTTTCGGTCGAACTTGGAGAAGTTAGAAGAAATGCTTTTCACTTCCAACAGACAGCAGACCTTGATCCTCTGCTTGAAAATAGAGTCCCTCTCGGTGCTCGCAAATTTCTGCAAGTCATTTTTTGGAGTTAGCCCTCGCAGTGGAAGGGGATATGCCCATGAGAGATTCAAGTAGCTTACAATGGATTCGGCTTTCTATTTGAAACAAATTGGCACTTCATGTTGTCTTAGAATGTGCTACTTTTGCTGCAATGTCTTTTCACTCCGGATTCTAGTTTTGAGTTTTTCCGGGAATTGACTATAGCTCCTTACTCGTGGGATGACATTGACAGCATATTAAAAGTTAATCGTTGTGTAAATGCCAAAGCAATGCCCATAATGACCATCCATATATGAAAAGTATATGCATTGGTGAAATATTTCTCTTATAGGCGCCATACTTAGTAATAGTGACCACAACCAGAGCGAGCTAGGTTTATCCCTCAAGTTTGCATTTCAATGTTACAAAACACGACAAAGCAAAAAAATGTAGTAGTTGAAAAATATATTTATTTCATAATTTACATCACAGTCATTTTACAAACATATATCACAGCAAAATGTTTACATCGATATACAAAATGAGTACATATCGGACAGAGGTAATTAGAATATAAATACAGTAAAATTAGAAAATCCGCACACGTCCGTTGAGATCCAACACAGCCAGGTATCCAGGTCCGACAATAGACACATCCAGAGGAAGGTCAAAAGGGTCCCCACCAATTCCTGAGATTCGTCTCAAAAGTCGTCCGTTGGGTTGAAAGATTGATAGGCAGTTCCTCCTGGAGTCGCACACGATGATATTCCCTTCATCATCCACGTCGAGTCCAGAAGGCCGCTGCAAGTCGTAGTCGCCCGCGATCAGCTCCAGGTTGGTGCAGCCAATATCCAGTCGGAAGAGGCAGCGTTGGTTGAAGTCCGTCACGTACAGATACTGACCTGCAAGATAAAACAAAAGTGCATTAGATCATAACGTAAATAGAATAAGAACATACCTACACAAATAGTTAAATTACTTACCGGAATGGTCAAAAGCGACGCCTCGAGGATAGCTGGTATTCTTCAACCCGAATGTCCTCTCCGAGTTGAGCCAACATTGGCGAAGAAAGCG
>JAHZND010003979.1:0-11980 GCA_027744115.1 Acrocyrtus sp. NNG-2020 | reverse complement strand
GATCGCGCGCGTTTTGAGCGCGTCCTAGGCCCCGTGGCTGACATTCTCAAGCGTAATATCCAGAGATATAATTCGTATGTTAGTTTGAGTGTCTAATTTAAACGATAAACTAGCGTAAATGTCAGCAAAATGGAGGTAATCATTTCTAGAATTATTGTAAGAAAAATATCAAACAAGAAAAATGTTTGTACGTTTGTTTTAATCTAAAGAAAACGAAATTGTTCCTGCATCCACACTACCAAATTGAAAGTTTTTTAGAAGGAGGCTAAAAGTCAAATTACTCCTTAAGCAAACGGTATTATCTAATTTTGGTGCACAGAAAGTATCTTAAGAAAATAAAAATTCACATTTTTAAAAGAAATTCAAGCAGGGTTTCTTATTGGGGCTAATTAAGAAAGTACGTCTCTGATTGATACTGGAAGGAATCAGCTAAAATATAGCTGTGAAATTTATAGTGTGTAAATTTCATCAAATAATTACTACCTGCTAATCTGCAGTTTACTTTTGCTTTATTTTGTATAAGGGACTGGTAAATGAGCTTCGAGCAATCTGTTAAAAATGAAAATCAAAATGAGAAGTTCAGATCATTTTTCTTACAAAGAGTCCACTGCTTTGATGCTTAAAGGTTATAAATAGGTATTCATAATCAAAAGTTTTAGATTTCTATAATAGGCTATTTCAAATTTTGATAGTTTCCGTAATTTTAAAAACGTTTTTAGTTCCTTTAGATTGTACAGGCCAAACTTTTTTTTGCATATTGCAAACACCATCTGTATGTGAAATGTCATTAATTAATGACTTGGATTGGATGGAAGGAATGTTAATTTACATGAGCAGGTATATATCTAAAAAGGTAAACATAAATCTAGATTAGTTTATCAGTTAGAGGGACACTAGAACCTAAAAGTTTAGTATTATGTGAACTTAAATTGGAGAGAATTTTGGAACGTGTGTTTGTGAAATAAGAATTGAATGAAATACACTATCGCATAATTCTCAGGTTAAATGAAACTGTTATAAGTTCTGTTTGTAAAATTTTACTCACTCTGTCCACGAAATTCTAACTCTCTAGGAATTTTTTTGGGAAGCGGGTATAAACCCATTAAGTGATTTTTTAAACTTTGGCTTTTGTTCACATACTATACATCCAACACACAATTACCTACTCGAGAAGTAACGTTTGCCAATAAAAATAATTTCATGTCATGCGGGCATGCATCATCAAAGCACTTTAAAACGTGTAACAAAACTTGACACAATCAGACAACAACAATCCATGTAAAAATATTTAACAGAAATAGGTACTACTTAGAAAAATATTTACTGTCATATAAGCCCTTTTAAGTATGTCAAGTGAGTTGCCAGTTTAAGAAAACTTTATTTATTACTGAGACATTTCATTATTGATAGATATTTAGTGAAATATTTATAGAGGTGCAAGTTTTAGTGCGCTTATGTCGTTAATTTTCTCGTGTGCTGCAATACTAGTAATACTGATTTCCTTCAGACGTTCTGCTTTTTATACGTGTAGAATATTTACTGAGGTGATGGCTTCCCACAAGGAATCATTCAGTGTGTATTTCACTTTTAGTCATTATGTATTTAAACGTACATTTGTAAAATTGTAAATGGCCTTGTAAAACATTCTGCGGGTTCAGCAATGTTGGCCGTTTTGTTAATTAATTAGCGCGTGAGAGGTGTGCTGTTGTTCTCGTGGAATATATTAGTGACAAGTTGAGAGGAAAAATACTTAGGCGTAGATCCTTAGATTTACCAATTATCTTAAATCTGATTTATAGCGAAAGTATAATAGTTAAACTTACCACAATTAAATACATGAATTACGGCTTAAGGATGTAAAATAAAACATGAAATTATCTGTTTAAAATAGAATTTCATGCTTTGTTGCAATATGGAATGTGCGTAAAAATGGGTGTATCTTCCTTCTAAATGCAATAGCGTTTAAGCAGTTTAATTGTTAGCAGCGCACATTAACATTATTGCATCTTATTATTTAGAAATGATAGTGATGACATACACTGACAAGATAGACAATGTATAAATGAAGGATTGTTTTGGAAAATCGGATATGGTAGCCATTTATGGTAATGTTAATTGAAATTTAACTTTAAACAAAAAAATTGAAAAAAAACCTTGTGTTGGAAGTTTAAATAGAAAAGTGAAAGCATTGATGTTTATCACATAAAAAGTCATTTAAATGTCAGTATCTTATAAATGTTGTATATGAGTATTTGTGTATTTAGTCCAAAGGAAGTGTCCCGTCATTAAACAATAAATTTTTAATGTCAAATGCTGGATAATTAATTTATTGTGCCAATGTTAGCATAAAGTTAAGACGTTTAAAGTGGCATTCATCATAATAAAATTTTATTCCCTTTTCCCGTGCTCCCTTTTCGGCTTTTTGGAACTTTTTCGCTTGTGTTTTCGCTTGGAGCCGTCCTCCACTACGTCGGCCTTCTTGGGGACTGCGGTTGATGGTGAAGGGGAACTGGAAGGAGGAGCACTGGAGGACAATGGTACTAAAATTGGAGGGAGTGTGGAAGCTTTATTTTTAGATGGACTAAAAACAACTTTTTCCTCTTCCTCCTCTACACCGTCGCCCCTTTCTACACTTGAATCGACATTCTTTCCGCTTCCGGAAGTTTTCTAAGACAGTGCAAGAAGAAAAAATTGACGAATAATTTCGCAATTCATTAAACAAAATATCCTTCATATTGCGAAAAACTTACCGATGCAGCTAGATGATTTGCATTTCCATAGCCTGAAAATATAAGACAGAAAACAATGTCACCTGTAAATCAGTATCCTTGCAGAGTAAAGCAATTTGTTCATATAAAATTCTCACCGTTAATGTTTCTTTTGTTTTTTGCACCAGCCGCAGCAGCCGGTGGCGGAGGTGCAGTTTCCTCCGAATTTATCTTTAGCCTTATTGGAGCGGGATTCACTGTATCTAAAGGTTCTGCAACTGCTCTATCTCGCATAGGCTTTACATATTTTTTGGATTCACAAAGAAGCAGCACTCCAATCCAGTCGCAACGTGGTCTTTCAGCAGTGTCAACATGCAATTCATTATTAACTCATTCCAAATTCATTTTTGAAAAATATATGTGCGCTATTTCAACTAACTATTGTCATATAGGTTAACAATTACCGTTGCTGTCGGAGAGATCTCGCTTGAACTTCTTTGTTCCCCATCAGCTCCAGAAGCTTTTTCATATTAGGTTGTTGCTCAACTCGGCCATCATTCCAGACTACTTTGCTCTTCTCTATGTGTTTCATATCCCTAAAATATTTATGTATTACATTATTTGCTACCTCTGGATTTATATTAAACAGGCAAAATTAAGTTCAGAACAAAAACTGATTTCATATTTTCATAGACAATAGATCTTACAGGACATGTGCCATATGGACTGCATATTGAGTAGGGTCTTTTTCCATCTGCATCAATACAATAAAATTGTTTTTGTCTTTTGGATTAAGATAATCTTCTCCTCGTTGTAGGATGTGCAGCTTCTTGCCCAAGTTGCCCAGTCCAAAGGAAATAAAAACGGGTATTTCCTTATTTCCAGCATGGTAGAAAGTAAGGTTCTTCACGGTATGAACAGCCTGAATTAAGATATCTGAAAACTTGTCTACCGCATCTGAAGGATACCTTATCGCTATGCTATCTCCAAGTAACTTTCTAACTTTTCCAAGCTGCAATTTAGTCAATGGGTTTCCAGCCGCTGGAGGCGGCGACAAAACCAACATGATAAAGACAACATGACAAATCTTTAAAAAAGCACGGCCGCTTCGTAGAAGGCCCTGTGCTCCTTTTATAGCGCTTTTTGCCATTTTTAATGAACCTATCAAAAATGCTTGAACAAACCCTTCACTCAAACAAGCTTGAAGATTTTATGCTACTACGTGTCACTTTGACTTGAGCCGAGCCATTTATGTATTACCATTGCCATTCAATTCCATTTCATAACTAGGTGCACTGTACTTTTCTTTATAGTTCCACGAATTTTTTTTACATAATACCATACACTTCGCGCTTTGTTATTTTTAAATAATACTGCATGCGGACCTCGGCTGTAGCTCCACAGTGCCATTTTGTGCAAAAAGACATTCATAGGAAGTCAAAGTTAGTGCTATTTAATGCGAGACGCTAAGCTAACGAGTACTATTACTGGCAGTGTTTCGGAGTACACTAAAATTAGCCGAATGCTTCAGTTAAGATGCTTTAAAGATGCTTTTGCCTGTAAAGATATTATTAATCTCATGATGACGAGAATGATACGAGAGAGAGTCAGAGTCATGGACAAAGGCTTTCGCTAGACCTGGTCTTTGTGTCGGAGTCTATTAAAGTTTTTGTATATGAATTTATGAATTATTGCAGAAAAATTACATAATATTTTATTAAAAATCGGCATTATTCAAAGGTTACAGAGTCTAAATGAGATGTCATCTAGACCTTAATAATTACTACGGTCATTCATTATGCTAGCACTGTTGTTTGGGTTGGTGTTGGCAGTTGGCACGCAGCAGAGAATTGGAAATGGATTCATGTAATGCTGTAATACTGTGCTATGTATGTATTGTGTGTACTGTGTGAATAAGAATAAGAACACATTCAAGCCAGCAGCCAGCCACATGAGCACGTGTTTTTATTCAGCTGGTAAGACTAATCACTAGTAGTGAGAGTGAAAGCGAAAGCTGTATAGTAGAAATTTTACGTAATTTTTTATTATTTACATTACNAGCCAGCCACATGAGCACGTGTTTTTATTCAGCTGGTAAGACTAATCACTAGTAGTGAGAGTGAAAGCGAAAGCTGTATAGTAGAAATTTTACGTAATTTTTTATTATTTACATTACTATTTAATCTGTAGTTAATTTCAATCATATAGATAGCTATTTTCTGGTAGGAAGTACGAGTGACTGCGATCAGGAACAGTTAGGAAATTTCAATAGTTTTCTGTATTATACAGTTTCGACAAAATGAGTGAGTCACAATATCCTACGAGCTGTTTACGAGTTTTGGAACTTTTTGCTGGAATCGGAGGGCTACATTGGGCTCTCAAAGGTAAAATTTACAATATGATGTCAATTTATTCTATGGACTATAGGAGGTAGGAGGAGGAGGAATATAAAATAAGTACCTAGTCCTAGTCACAGTCAATGTGTTGACAGTTTGACAGTAGCCCTGCAGACTGCATACCATGATACTATTATTGTCATTGTTGAATATAAAAGTGGAGTTTTGGAGGAAAACTGTCTGAGCATTATCTTATCTTCCGCTGCATATGCAGGTATGTAGTTGTATATTTCGGTATATGATTATGATGTATATAATTATATTGTTTCAGTTGCCTCAGTTCCATGTGAAGTCATCGCTGCAATGGAAATCAACCCAACGGTATTGGAAGTTTATCGATATAATTTTAAAGAGACCAACGTAGTTACAAAAAATCTGCAGGGAATTACCGCAGAGGAGATAAATAAACTAAATGTGGACGCAATTGTAATGAGTCCACCTTGTCAACCTTTCTGCAGGTGGAGCATTCAAATTTACACGATAGGATTGGAAAGAGACCATTAATTTATTATTTAATTAATATATTATCTGAATAAATTTTGCTGTTAAACAATTCAACAGAATGGGGAATCGCATGGACGTTGAGGATAATAGAACTGGCCCTCTTTCCCATATAACTGAAATATTGAAGGAAGTCAAATTTTCGTACATTTTTGTGGAGAACGTCCAGGGGTTTGAGGATTCTACTGCTAGAGAAAATTTGCTTGAAGTATTAAAGAAGCTTAACTTTAAGTGGCAGGAATTCATGTTGACCCCCAAAACTATTGGCGTGCCAAATTCTCGCCTGAGATACTATCTTATAGGGAAGCAACAGGACCTGCCTTGGACGTTTAATCTAAGCGAAGGAGTCCTACTTTCTGATATTCCAAACTGGACTAGTGACGCTGCTGATAAAATGCCTTATGCAGTGCTACGAAATCAACATAACTTAAATATTTTCTCCAGACGTCATCTATGTAAGAAAATGAAGTTGTCTGCAAGTGAAAATCCAGTAGAAATCTCATCCTCTATTGGCGACATACTAGACTGGGACATGACTGAAGAAGACAATAAAAAACTAATATTGCCTAATTCCATTTTGAAAAAGTATTATCAAGCTATGGACATAGTGACACCTTCATCTTCCAACACGTGCTGCTTTACCAAGGGCTACGGTCACTTTGTGAAGGGAACTGGATCGATTCTGGATATAAGTGAAGGGAGTTATAGACATGAGAGTGATCCTACAAACCCACACGGTTCGGATTACCCACTTTTGAGATACTTTAGTCCAAAAGAAATTAGTCGACTTATGTCATACCCAGAGGAGTTCCGGTTACCTCAAAATTTATCCCGCACTCAAATGTATAAGTCCTTGGGTAATAGCGTTAATGTGTATGTTGTCGCTATACTATTTAGCTTGTTATTTTCGAAGCCTGATCTGTAAATAGGTTATTAATCATACATTTACTGATTTGCTAATTTGTAAACATTTATCTTTTGTATTTTTCTAAAAATGCTTTAGTACGAAAGCTATTCAATAAAGTTGATTTTATCGTACACAATTTTTTGCATTTACATTAATTTTTATTAAATTAAATTAAATTTTACTTACTAACAATATAAGTTTCTGGAACCTATATTTGAAATTTGAAATTTGAAATAGTACAAATAGTCTAGTACATTTTTGCACGTAGAATTTAACTACACTGACTACACTCGCAGTTTTCTGTAAAACTAATGTTTACTAACTTTAATTTGCAATTTAATTTACTAGCGCCTACCCGCCTTTTCTTTCATGTTTATCTTTACTCTCTCGCGCGAGCGTTGAATGATATTTAAATGAAGTGATTTCTGATCGTGAGCGTGTCTTGGAAAGTATATTTGCATATTCATTTGCGTGACAATGGCTTGTGGCCTGCTCCTGCTCATCATTGTGTCGTGCATCTTCCAACGCTCGCGCGAGAGAGAAAAGATAAACATGAAAAGGTACAGGCTGTACCCTACAGCCGTTCTCCTCCTTTTCATGCTTGCAATGTATTCACCCCTACTTGATTGACGACTCCAGTAATTAAATTCCAAATTAAAACTAGTAAACATTAGGTTTTCAGAAAACTGCGAGTGTAGTTAAGCTCATTTTATCCAAAAATGTACTAGACTTAATATTTCAAATTGAAAATTTCAAATAATATAGGATCGGAAGGCAGAGACTTGATTTACCTCGTTAGTTAGATTAATTAAATTAATTATGCGGAAATTATTACTTTAGCCATGAAAGCTAAAAATTGAGCATTCACGAAAAACAGTTGAGTGAGAGTCACCACCGCACCGTACAAGAAATGGCAGAACGGAGAACAGAGGAATTGGAAGCATGTTACAAGTTTACAAGCATTTTGCTCATTCACTGTTCAGATAGGTAACCCTTTTCTATTCTTCGTCTACCCAATCCGATCGATCTCATATGTATCTCATCTTTCTCAGCCAGTGTAGCGATGAGAGTGTGGCTTTTGCTTTGTAGCCTGGCCTGGCCAAGTGTATTGGGCTTTTTGGTATTTATTTAGTAGGCAAACTTTTGTGGGCTGTCATGTCAGTATTGCAGCCTACCTGGTTCAGCAGGTTTGTTTTGATTTGTTTTTTTTAGTGAAGCCGAGTGGAGAAGAAAATTTAGAAATTTTCGAGTTTTAAGCCGGAACTTCGTTAAGTTATACATTGTAATTGTAAGAGATGGCGGATTTAACTGAGGCGAAGAGCTTTTTGTATGCTTGGCTTGGAAAGCAACATTTAACTCCAAACTACAATATCCGTGCTGCAGGTAACGTTACTGATATAGATATTGAAATATTGAATGTTAAATTAAATTAGACAAGGCATGAAATGCCGAGTTCTTTTTTTCCCCCTAAATTGTAGACCTGATTAAATGAGACTTGAGGTTATGGAACTGATTTTTGTGCACTTTGTTATTTAACAGGATTGAAACACAAGCAACGGTTTATCTGTGAGTTGAATGTTGACAGTTTCCCGTACGTGGGTTGTGGGAACTCTACGAATAAAAAGGATGCGCAAACTAATGCAGCAAAGGATTTTATCCAGTTTTTAATCCGCTCGGAGAAGATGAGCCCCGCTGAAATTCCAGAGTCCGTTTTGGCGTATACACCTCCTACTGTTGAACCGTCAGAGGCACAGTCATTCCAAGGAGGGCAGCAGCATCACCGCCCTGTTTTTCAGAGTGGCTACGGTCCCCAAGATGTTGGGCAGAGTTATCGGTGCTTGTTACATTTGTGTTATAATTTACAACTATTAATATCAATTTTGGAGAACTTATTTTTAAATTAATTTTTAAAAATTATTTCTGGATTTAAAATTATTTAGCACAAAAGAAGGACGCATCCCACATTATATGGGTCGTCCAATGGACACTTTTAATGTCGCTGAAGCGGAAGACGTTGACGTGAATGCCGGAATTCATGGAAATTGGACGATTGACAATGCTAAAGGACGACTGCACCAGTATCTTCAACAAAATCGAATTGAGGCAGAGTACAATTACGCTTGTGTTGGACCGAGCCATTTAAGGTTGATACCGACGACAATGGTGTCTCTTAGATTTATAATATTTATTCTTGCGTCCCACTCCTTTGATTTTATTATCACATTAGCATTTCCATCGATTCGTAGAGAATGGAAGGAAATGCACATATTCTATACTGCAACTCTTGTTTCGAAGTAAATTTTAAAAGTTCGATATGCCTTTAGTTATGTTCTTTCCTCCATGTCTGGTTGATCAGTAACAAATATAATAGAATAAACTCACATGCTAAAGTTAGGCATGTAGTTTATTGAGAGTGCAAAATTCTAAAACTCTGTTAAAAAAGTCTTATTTGGAAAATGTGTTATTCAGCCAGATGTGGAGGAAAGTTGAAAGGAGTTGAATCTTAAGTGGTAAGCAGATTTGTAACTCTTACTTTTTGTTTATTTAACCGTTACATTAGTCATGTCAAGCTTATATGTATTATGTATTTAATAATGACTATATGAAATTTTGGCTATGTAAAGAAGAGAGAATTTATTAGTGAACCTAATTTCTGGGCTTTTGTACATGTAGAAAAAGTTGTGAATGAATCTCCCTGACTAAAAGTTATTTGTCATTTGTCCTGTATAGGAGTTTTAAAGCAGATATGTCTTTTTATGTTCCAGCATTGGGAAGAAGTAAGTAGTCTTTGAATTATATACTGAAGTTAATATATTGAAATGCGTGAACACATTTATATTTATTTAACTCTTTTACATTGCAGAAATATACTCATCCGAAACCGGATCTAATAAGCAAACGGCTTCAAAAAGTTGTGCTCTTTCGCTTGTTCGGCAACTCTATCATTTGAATGTGATTGAAGCTTTCTCGGGAGTTACGAAAAAGGCTAAGGAGGCAGAGCCATTGCAACCCTTCAATGTGCAGTTGGATCGACAAACTGTCAACAATTTGAACGAATTACTAAAAGATTTCCAGATCGAGCCAGTAAATCCAGATAACACCATGATGAAGGTATGCATAAGTTTCCTAACATTCAATTATTAAAAAACAAAAGAGTCAATTAAATATTTAAATATTTATATTTATTATGTTTAAATAAGAAAGAAGTGAAATATTGCTCATACTGTTAATTAGGCTGAACCTGTAACTCCAGGAACACATGCAGAAGATCAGGGCCAAATGAATCAGCAACAGTCACAAGGAATATCATTGCTTCGAGAAGTTAAAAAATCTCAGTTGAAGTACGATGAGGATAATTCTAGACAAGGCTCCATTGTATCATGGTCTCCACCACTTCCAAATTGGAATCCGTGGACTTCCTGTAATATTGACGAAGGCCATATGGCATCTGTACGTCCACAAAATTGAAACAATAGCTGAAATCTTATTTTTTACACGTTAACCATTTACATGTTACGTCCCTATGTGTACCTTTAGGCAAGTTTGGAGCAGCTTAGTCAAGAGTTCATGCAAGCTTTCAAAGAAACACAACAGATGAACAAAGATTTTCAGGATATATGGACAACACGATCGAAACTTCCTGCATTTTCCAAAAAGGCAGAAATAATGGACGCCATTTCTGAAAATCAAATTATTTTAATTCAGGGTGAAACTGGTTCAGGAAAGACAACTCAGGTAACGATAATAATTCTTTAATAGTTACTTGTTCAACTTGCGAAACAGAACACAGAACAAATTGGCATTCAATCTTTTGTATGTTAACAGGTTTGTCAGTTCATATTGGATGATTATTTATCATCAGAACAAGCAGCTTTTTGTAATGTTGTTATTACACAACCTAGAAGAATTTCAGCTATATCCGTGGCTGAACGTGTTGCAGAAGAGCGAGGAGAAGAGCTGGGCCAAACCGTTGGCTATAGCGTTAGGTTTGAGTCCTGCTTGCCACGTCCTTACGGCTCTATCTTATTCTGCACTGTTGGTAAGATAATGATTGATAAGTTGTCACAGAGCACAGTGATAAGTTATTACTTTAAAAAAAATAAATTAAGATACGCCAAATAATCAAGCTATTACTTTCTTGTAGGAGTTCTTCTACGTAAGCTTGAAGCTGGTCTTCGTGGTGTTTCTCATGTTATTGTTGATGAAATACATGAACGTGATGTGAACACTGACTTTCTCCTCGTTGTACTTCGTGACATGCTTTCCGTTTACCAAGACTTAAGAGTAATTTTGATGTCTGCAACAATGGATGTATCACTTTTTACTCAGTACTTCAATAACTGCCCAGTTATACAAGTAGAAGGAAGAACATTCCCAGTTGAAACATATTTTTTGGAGGATATTGTTACAATGCTAAACTTTCACCCATCTGCAGAATCTATTCGGTACTTTATTACAAATACTTAACTTATTACATTTCAATATAAAAATAATTTATTACATAATAATTTACATGAAAATTGTAATGCTGACTTGTAATTAATTATTGGTTGAGTAGTCGAGAGAAAAAGAAAAAGAAGGAAGATGCAGATGAAGAAGCGGTATTGCCAGTTGGATCAGGACCAGAAGAAAACATGAACATACTTCCTCCCGGTGCAGGGTATCCACCTGCAACAGTTCACGCAATGTCCAATATTGGTGAAAGGGATGTAAATTTGGAACTACTAGTGGAGTTATTAAAATTTATTAAACAAAAGGATGTAAAAGGAGCCGTTTTGGTATTTCTGCCGGGCTGGAATGTCATTTTTTCAATATTGAAGTTTCTACAGAGCCATCCTGTGTTTGGTAAAATGAATACATAAGCCTAATAATAAATCAAATTTATTAATGTGCCAAGAAGACAATTGACCACACTTTACAGGATCACCTGCTTACCGATTACAATTAAGTTTAACATTGTTTGACACATATTATTAAAGAAAAACACTGCTAAAGCAATACAAATCTAATTTACCAGCGCCGATACGATTCTTTGGATGAAAACATGACACCAGAAATGTTGCGAACTCCGTTACACGAAACCGCCCTCACAATTAAGCTACTCCGTCTGGGTGGAATAGGACATTTTCTTAGTAAAGCTCCACAGCCTCCTCCGATTGATGCAGTAATTGAAGCCCAAGTTTTGCTACATGGTAAACGATATTTACAAAATACACCTGTACCTTGCATGGAGAGACGATATGCAAAATTAATGTTCAATTATAAAAATCATGCAACATTGCATTTTCAGAGTTAAAGTGTCTGGATGATTCAGCGGAGCTCACCCCACTTGGTCGAATTCTGGCAAAACTTCCAGTTGATCCTCGAATGGGGAAGATGATGGTGTTAGGAACTGTTTTTTCGTGCGCAGACCCGTTAGCTATTATTGCTGCACAGTCTTCAAATCTTAGCGAGGTCTTTAATTTAGG
>JAHZND010003977.1:0-10642 GCA_027744115.1 Acrocyrtus sp. NNG-2020 | reverse complement strand
GAACCAGTCTACGAGAAAATGTATAATAAACATTAATTACTAAAATTTACCTAAAACCTACTGATTTATGGGAAAGTTGTGCGGAGACATGTAGACATACCTAGTCTACCTATACAATCCCATGATGCCCCATAAACCCACAACAACCGTTTACATTTTTACATTCGGTTTTTCTCTGCCGTCTTAGGAATTATCACGTCATCTTCAGCTAATCAAATGCATGCATTATGAGCAGAAGGATTTACGTGTGAACACGGGAGAAGGTACTCTGCAGCATACTTAAAAGTTTGCAATGCTACATTCCATTTACCAACTCATAAAATTGGAAATTCCCCTCGTGAGGAGATTACGAATAAAATACATGTTTACTTTTACAATTGCAGGGAGAGGAAAATCCCTATTTCCCCTTTTGAAAAAGTGTGCACTTGGGCAAAGGAAATCTGCACACTTCAGCGCTCAAGAATTTCATGCCTATTTTACCCACTGAAAGATGAAACTTTTGCCTGTCAGCTCTGCATTATGTCTATGCAGTTTTTTAACTTTGAAAACGCTTCCGAAAAGTGGTGAAAGTAAGTACGATACGCCATTGCACGTAACTACCAACATGACGAATTGTGGACGGTGGAAGGTGATTCTGGCTGATAACGGATAAAAAAAGTTCATGCAAGTATGTGGAAATTCATTCAGAACTTTACCTTAATTTGATCCTCAACACGGGTAACTTGGAGAAGGGGCTTGATCTTTTGCCACAATCGGTACCATGGCCATCCTCTCAAGTTCATGTATCGTCTCAAGTTACGTTGCACAACTTGTAACGCGACTCTGAAAAGTATAGTGTAACTCGTCATAAAACAGTGGATGGGCAAACTATTTCCAAACTATTTTGCTACAAAAAAAACTTTTACTAAACAAGCAAATAGCACACAAAATGAAGCGATTTTCGGAGTCAGCTTACACATAGCTATGCTAGACAATTGCAAAATAAACAAAGCAGGACTAGATAGTATGTATATGCGCTATTAATAGTAAAGAGCATTACAACAATGATCTTTTCATTCTTTATTTATCTAACGCTAAAACTCTATTAACTTTTGCTCTGGTTCCATCTCCCTTCATCAATTTTCTTTGGAACTCGGAGTAAATGAGTAAATATAACGTGTCTGATTAAAAACTGCGACGCTCTTTCCTCATTTTCAGCTCATTAATTAAAACAAAATTACTACCTTCAGGGAAATAACTACTCGCAACCATCCTTAAATAAACACAACACATGTCTACGAAAAGCAGGTACACACATGGTGTTTTATAGCTTTCTACGGTCCTTTTATGGCTATCTTTTTACTATACTGTATGTATTTTTGCATTACTCTTTTTCATCCAAAGTTGATTCTGCTGTGAGAGTTTCATTCTCAGAGGCAGTCATTTTCTTAAAAGTTACAAACTTTCGCCGAGTGGTTTTATTTGTACAATTTAGAAGGGAGAGTGAATCGTGCTTTTGCTTTTATGTCGGAAGAACAATGTGCCGTTTCTCAACTTAAGCATATAAATGTTACTTTAGCACTCCAGGTAAAAAGACACATATACACAAGCACACAAAGTTTTGTGTTTCTCAATAGAATTTAAATAAAAAGGAACCAAATCTTTTTCCTCTTCTCTTCTTCCTACTTTCATTCACTTTTCAGCAAGATTGCCAAGCTAAAGATAGAAAAAGAAGCACTTTCTTTTCTCCGGTAAAATTTCAAATGTAGAACATGCACACTCTGTCACGTAGACGTAATTTTAAAGTTTTCTCGAGAAAAGGGAAAAGTTCAAACAAAATACATAAACAAGGAACTTAACTGAGAAAAAATAAATAAATTGGTTTATAGCATTACATAATGTTGAGGCTGGGTAGTGAGAAAAACCATATTTATAAAAATTTTGTGAGATTTGCAGGTTTTTTTTTAGCTCTCTGGAGTTTCTGGAAGGAAGCTGGAGTGAGAGCACCTAACTAAAACTCTCTCATTCTATTATTTTGCTTTCTCATTTTTTCCCTCTCTACACACTCTTTACTCGCAACTCGTTTTCTCTACTTTTCCTCTGGAAAGGAGAAATGAGACGAAAGGCACACTTGCTCACCAAAATAATAAAACGCTTCTCAACAATATCGGTTCGCCAATAGTAATAAATAACGGAGATAATAAAGTCGTATATAAGCAGGAGACAGAATGAAAAGGGCTAGTCAAAGACAATCTACCTTTGATCCATCAACCTCTTGTAAGCTTTCTTTGAGATGTAGCCACGGACTGTAGATTGCATCCACGTAATAATTTTACCGAGTCGTTCATCACGGATTTCTTCAAGCAGACCCAGAACACCAGCGCGGAAGAACACCTGTGGTATCCATCATCATAATAGAGCAAAATGTGAGGGGGTGGAATTAAACGTTACGTACAAGGAATAGCAAAGATGGAAAAGAAATAACGATGTTAATTCATGGCAGATGGTAGACACCCCAGCAAAAAACTCACTGCATTAAAAATAGATAAGGCTCACTCAAACAAGGCCAGAAAAAACGTGCACTTCGCCACTAACATTAATTTAGTAGCTGTGTAAACGAATTAGCTAAAAGACTACTAGCAGCAGTAGAAAGCAGTAGGATTTAAGATTATTACTGCTATAATCGCTTAGGCAGGAACCCTGGTAGAAACAAGTCATTTTTGATTCATGCCGTTCTGGTTAAAATAAAATTACTACAAAAAACTCAATACATCTTTTCCCTGCCAAAATTACTTTTTATCCAAGTTTCAGTGGAAGCATGATAATCGACATATTTTCAAATCTCTCAAAACATGTACCGCCAAGAGCATACTGGGCTCCACCGACTTTGACCTAAAATACTGATACCAATCAGGGCCGTGAATGCGTACTCCTTTGAAAACACTCATACGTCATTCTTTCATAGTCAAGTTCTCAGAAAAGAAAAGATCGAATTTTGTCAAATTCAATTTATAGCAGTTAAATTCTCATGGGATATTGCAGGCACATATCTCTTAAGTTTCACTTTTTTAAAAAATATAATACATAACTCCAAACATTTTCTAGTCTCACGATGCCCCTTGGAGTAATTTTGTTACACTTGACATTTTAATTGCAGAATTTTAATCTAAAAATAGCCTCTAGATAGGTACAGATAATCGCCATCTGCTCATAACGGAAGTAGGTATAGCAAGTTTTTTATAAAAAGAGCGAGCTTGTCGTCACGTCATACTTGGTAAACATACTAATTATCCTATTAATTACAACGAGCAAGGACGACGCTTTTTAGTAGCCAACAGAAAGAAGCTAGAATTTCTGTAGTACGCTAAAGCTTCAAAATTTGAGTTTTTCACAAAACTCCTTTCACATTCTAATTATTTTTCACTGAAACAGAAGATTACTGAAAGATTACGTTCGAGGAAGGAAAGCAAAGAAGGAAGAAAGTTGTAAGTTTTCCATATAAAAAGCTATTAAGACCATTTGCTAAGCCATATATTACGCTCAGATGTGAGATCAACAGACAACAAACAAGGTAAACATGAGTACTCCAACATCAAACATTTTTTTATGATTTTCATAAAAATCCGTTAGCACGGCACACTTCAAATGAGAGCCTGATGTACAGCTCTCCTGTAAGTTTTTAAAAAAGGAATTATTATTGCCTTGGTATGACCCAGTCGGAACTGATCAGCGTCTAGATTACACTTCTCCAAAATAAAATCAGCACACTTCTTCTCATCATCATTTCTAGAACATTCTTGTGGGGCAAGGATCTTGTAGCTTTAATAGTAGAAGAAATAAGAGGTAGGATGATAAGAAAGGGAACATAGTTAAAACTAAACACGTACATACTAAAAACTCTAAACAAAAATTTCTAACTTCAAGTTGAGCATGGCTTAAATGCGTAGTTTGTAGCCTTTCAACTTGAACTAGGGAATATTTCACAAGGGAAATCAATAGAATTACTTGTTTCCTTACAAGTTTGGGAAAATATCAAATATGTCGGCAAGTCATATGAGTATGATATAAGTCTACAGTAAATGTACTGTGACAGAAGGCTAGTGACTAGACTATAGGTTCTATGAAGTCTACTATGAAACTATTATAAAAGGATTACACAGTCTAGGAAGGAGCTACAATTCATCTTTACTACTTTCTAGAATTGCAGCTCAGAGAAAAATTATTTACAAAAAGGTGTGTAATGTTCAGTGTTACGTGTGTCAGTGTCATTTGCTGAGTTTTAACATCAAAGACCGCTCGATGTGAAGAGAATTTCATAATGCGTATAACTTCAGTGTTAGCGACATGGATTTACTGCTAATCAGACTAACTGGTAAATAGCAAATTTTGTGCTGCTCTCCCAGTAAAAAGTAACACTAATAATACTCTCTAAATTTACGCCCACGCCATGGCGTACACTACTGTCAACTATGATTTAGATATACATGCTGAGGATCGAAAACAGATGAGGGTAAAGGAAAAAACAGGACTCTTCCAAAAAGTAAATGGAAACTACGGGAAAATTCAGAACAAGCGTAAATAAAGTGAGACATGTCTCCCCTTCACTTCATTTAAGTAAGGAATCAATCATAGGACAAAAAATGACATCGTCCCCTCATGTCATCGAAAGTAATAGGCAGCAGGGAAAATAATGGAGTGGGAACGTTAGACAAATTTATAGATCCATAAAATGCAATCCTTGTTTGACGCTCTATAATGATGTTCAGAAAATTTTTAGATTTTGACTAACTGCTAAAATAATTGAACACGAGGATGGGATAAAAAGTAAACATTAAATGGAAAGAAGAAGGACAGACAAGCAAAAAAAAAGAACTTCCCTAATATGAACCACACACAGGAAAGTATTGCACAACCAAATCCGCTTCCGGACTAGTCATAAAAAACGGAAAGTGGCACCACCCCATATAAGACTTAGACTGTATATAAATTGCAGTAAAAAATTATATACATGTACAATTGATCAGTCACTTATGACATTAATGTGTCACTTGACTACTTTTCCAACTAGATAGTACTTTCATTAAAAGCAGTTGTCGTCTCATCGTCACCTAAATCCAAACGATAACGACAGGAAGAGCATGAAAAAGTCAAATCTTTTTATGACTTGTAAACACTCAAAACCGACATATTCTCAACGAGCTAGTGGTGTGACGCTCTAGTACTTTTAATTTTAAAATGACAAATTTCAAGACTCCAAGCTCTAATTCTAGTTCTAACACTAGGACAGCAACTGGCTGCTCTGTAACCGTGTAATAGGTACTAAATCTATTACTAAAAACTACGATGAGCTCAAACGAATATCAATTTTATTTGATTTTTTAAGGCAAAATTGTAGAAAAGGGTAACACTGAACTGTTTTTCAATTACATGCCTTTGTGTGGCCCAAGCGGTATTTTTCGGGGTCCATCTGTATGGAGTCCATACAAAGTTTTGCCATCGTTTTGTTATCAGGTGCATTATTCATTGCAACTGCGGCTAAAATGAGGTACCTTAGAAAATAAAAATTGTAACATGTACCAAAGGAATGCGAATACAAGCAAACAAAAAAAGGAAGCCCCTGCAAAGGAAGAGCAAGAATATTGGGTAATGAAAGGGAATAACGAAAATGCATATCTTTATCCCAAAAGTACACATTTCTCTTGATTTGCCACAAAACCTTGAATTTTAGTTACGCGAGCACAATCCATTTTTCATGAGTACATGAAACAGAAAAGCTAAAATTTATTAACTGCATTACACATCGCCACCCTTAAGTGATAGATGGTAATTACGTAAAAATACCTACTCGAATTTGTGTGGCAAACGAAAAATGCTAAACAAGATATATTTCCCCAAATCCCCTCATATCTTACAAATTTCTGGTCGGACGATGTCAAGTTACTAAATCCACTACTGACACCAGCAAACCAGCCACCACTGCAGGAAATAAACAGCCATTGATTTGCATATCAAAGAATATGTATGAGTGAAATTTTCTGCTGGTGGTGGTGTGTGGCATAGAAGGAATTTCCTTTTTCTCCCTCTCTTTCCACACTCACGCGCTATTTTTACGTTATTTTTAGATTTTGAGTTATCATTTCTAAAAATATGGCAAAACTTTATGTTTTGACCTTATGCCGTGATTATTAAATGATCCTATACGGTCTAACACTTTTAACAGTAAGTAGCTCTGGGGATGTTTTTCTTTCTGCATTTTTACTTGCAGACGATTAATTTAACTACGGCTAGTACTCACTGTGCTCATCCAGGGAATAAAAACTGATTTTACCATTTCTCATACGGAAGCAAAATGACACTTGATGGGAATGTTTCCGTTTCCGATGGAAGCGACATAAATGCATACCCGCTGCCTACATATATATTGCTTTTGCCGACAGACATCTTCGTAAACATTCAATTTTAAACAAACTGTACTAGGCTGCTACGCTTGGGAGCGGCCTACTGAAAGTGTTGAAATCATGGTGGCCAATGGGTGAGGCAATAAAGGAGAAATGAGTCATCGTAATAATCACAGTTTAGAAAATTGCGAGCATACCGGTGCTTGAAGTCAGGGTAGATCATTCTGTTGGGGAAACCTTTACGGCAAATACGGATGCCTTCAAGCACACCGTTACATGTCAACTGATGCATGACAAGGTGGGAGTCAATGAGACCTACATGGATAAAAAACACGGAAGAGTCAATGAGGGTTTATATAGCTTCTTAGAGAGCCATTTTCCTGTTTTTATTGGAAGATTTATGGGATGCAGATAAGGCATGTTTTTGTTAGCAGAGTGTAAAATAAATTGCCAAAATCTTCTGACATGGAGTTTTTGGTTGGATGGAAAACTGTAAGCGTAATAAGAAATATATAATTTACAAGACCCACCTGGAGTTTTCACTTCGTTGGGGATAATACAACGAATGAAATGGGGTGATGTTGCCCGAAGTGTTGACATCAGGTTATTCAGTTGTTCCTGAAAAAATTGTTACAAAACTCGTTCAGTCTAGTCTCATGCTTTTAAACTTTGTAGCAGTCTGGTTTTCTGTTAGTATAAGGATTTAGTTAATCCAGGGTTAGAAGAGAAAATTACAACAAATCTCTTTTAGTCAGTATTAGAAAGCTGCCGGTCTGCGTGCAGTAACATTTTCCCGGTAAAATGTACACGGGTAGGTATTGTGAAATAAATGCATGCTATACACGGCTCCGCCTAACTTTGGGGGATTGTAGAAACATTTTTTAAAATAACATTTTACAGCCAATTTTAGGGAAATAATAAATCATGTACAGAAAGTACAGATGTACTAATCATTAATCTATAACTACATCGACTAGTAATGCCCTTACGTCAGCAATAGGCATATGCTACAAAAATATGAAATCCAATCCATGTATTCTGTCCATTCAAAATGTTTTGAAAATATCTACAAGAGCGAAGGTCAAATTTTTGCTCTTCCAACCTCTACTTTGTCATTTATCACTCAAACTAAAAGGATATATCATTACGAAATAAACATATCTATGTAAACCATATAACTGCTGACTAGTTGACTACTTTCTGAATAGTTTTTTTTCGTAAAGTACTACCAACCCTGTAATTGGAAGATATTGTGCAAAATCCAGAGCCTTTCTTTTTTGAGCCTGTAATATTTTAAAGGGAAAGTTGGTAACATATTTTTTGCTTGAAATGGGTCAAATACATCAGTGATAATGATGACTGCTCCTATGATTTATCATAATCACGCGCTATCTCTTGAACTACCGCCTACACGTGGAGGTTTTGGCCAAAGTGTGTAGTAATAAAATATTATTTGGTGTCCAAAGACAGTGCAATTTAAGTTGATGTAGAAGCAATTTGAAGACCGACCGTTTTAAATTGAAAGTAAACAAACAGCGTGAAAGAAATGGTGCAAAAATGTGTACAATGTGTAAGCATCTTTTACCCTATATAGGGCTGATACGGTCTGGAAAGCCGAGCCCTTGGCGCGCTTCACACCTAATAACAATATATCAAGAAAAAAGAAAAGGGCACAAGGCTTATATCTTGTGATGAATTGAGTGTTTTGTTCCATTCTTTCACTGTGGGCGCAGTATTTTCCTCCATTATTGTCATCATCATCATGATCACATTAATGCTCATAATCAGTCTTTTATACTACAGTAATCTTTTTGGAGAAATCTAGTGAAAGAAGTTGGAAAAAATAGTAGTATTTTTACATCACCTTTACCTTTACCACTACTGCGAGTATCATCGGGAGAGGATTGACCAGGATGGTCAGCAAAAAGGATCTTGACGAGATCGTTGGTTCCGAGCTTGAACTGGTCGACAACAGTGTCATTCAAAGGATCCTTATTCTTCTCCAACCAGCCGCTGAGATTGTATGGTACCTATAAAATTAAAAGGAAGAGATGTAATGGAAGTGTACTAGAACTGTGAAAGCCAAGGCACGCACCCAGAATATATTATCCACATTTTTCTTTAGCAACGTTTTTGGATTTAGCGTACCGTGCCGGCGTAATGGACAATAGCAAAGTGAGATTCAGTTTGCCCTGGCTTGGGTGGCTTCGCCTTCACGAAATTCTGAGATTTCCCCAAGTGGTTATTGCGAAGCTTCTCCAGGAAAGTCTGGTCCGTGGCTTTAGGGAACATGGATTCCTCTTCAAGGATCGAAAATACACCCATGGGCTATATAGTCAGAGGCATTACAGAAAATTGGCAATCATAAAACGAGTCTTTACCGACAAAAGAACGATTCACTGTAATTCTTGTGGAACAAAAGCCCTTGTTGCAGTTCATATGGGTAAAAATAACTTTTTGTGAAAACAATTCAGCATTTGAGCAGAAGCATAAGATGCATGATATACTGTAAAAAGTAAAGTATAAATAATTTGGAATTCCCAGCAAGCCAAGCGTAACTCGAGGGCGATAATATTGTACAGCTCCTCAAGAAAGTTAATCTCAAAGCAAGCAGTACAATATGGAAAAGGCAAGGTCATTGTCAGGGAATGACTTATAAGTTTATTGTTTAATTCTATTCTATGTTCATATCACTAAAACCAAACTCAAATAGAACACAATACAAATGGACTCTAGAATGTGCACTGTCGCCCGGCACAGAACCAGAAGAAGTAGATATTTACCTTCATGGAGTGAAGAAGGACAACAGGATAAAGAAGCAAATCACTAAGAAAAACTAATAATTTTCCGTGACGGAAAGTTTTACCCAGTAGCATTGACTAAGGTCGTTTGAAATTTACTCTAGGTTCACCCTCATCCCCACACAGTTTGTGACCCGAAGTATTTGATGGGTCGACTTTGTAGTTCTAGAAATGACTAGTTGAGGTTGAGGTAGATGTAGGTACTCTATATTTGACTACGGTTATTACTGGACAGAAAACCACCACACCAACTACTAATAGGGGAATACTCGAGAAATTACGGTAAAAATATAAAATCAAACTCACTCTGTTGATCCCACTTCATTTGCTGACTGATTTTTAGTGTTTACTAAGAAAATAGCCGCAGAACCTGAAATTCCGATTTTCACTCTGAGAAAATTGTACGCATCTAGTATTTGGCTATACATGTCTAAGTCTACAGTACTATAGATCTATATAATAAATCATACATGGTCAACTTGTCAAATAAAGAAAATCAGTTTGCTGTGTCTGCGTGAAGACCCATTCATATAAGATAAAATGTCAAGAGACTGTTTTCCTTCGGGAGGAAAAATTCGGCTTTGTTCCACATGACTACATCTTGATTTGTCGGTTCTACTCATCTGAAAAATCTGTCGAAAGTACCTTCTCCATGAGATCAATACATGACTGTAGGTCCATGCCAAAATCCAAAAAGACCCACTCTATCCCCTCACGTTTGTACTCCTCTTGTTCTAGTACAAACATGTGGTGGTTGAAAAACTGTTGTAACTTTTCATTTGTGAAATTGATGCATAATTGTTCAAAGGAATTACACTGTAAGGAAAAATTAACATGTGTGAAGTAGTTTTCTCTCTAGTCTTACAAGCTTCAGTAACCCCTTGGACGTGTGATAAATGAGATGAACTACAAACACTACTACGCCATTTCACAGCTAGACATTACTACGGCCTGTCAAGGTGCTATGTTAAATATAGGTACATTATATAATTTCATCCATTTTCAATTATAGTATCCATCAATTTTCAGGACCATATATATATTTCTATATGATTTTAGCTCAACACTGTTCTACGTTCTTAGCATCTATTCTATTCAAGTTAACATGATTAATTACCTTCTAACCGTGTAAGTTATATAGGTATAGTTGCGTAAACTGTCTGTTCTGAACTTACGTCAAAGATTTCGAATCCAGCAATGTCGAGCACACCAATGAAAGTATGCTTTTTCTGCTTGGTATCTAGCGTCTCGTTACACTTTCTTACTAGATACTTAAACAGTCGATCATAGATGGCTTTGGCCATAGCGCCAACGGCGTAGTTGCACTATAACAGTGACGAAAAGCACTTTGTCAAGTTAATTCTTCCAAAAAAATATCTTCTGCTTTTCCATCAATTACAACATTTCACATTACCTGGGCCATGTTACGACCCTGTGTCACAAATTCATTTCCTACTTTGATCC